>RBNK01000107.1:0-40181 GCA_003990785.1 Endogone sp. FLAS-F59071 | reverse complement strand
CAAAAAAAATAAAAAAAAAAAAAAGAAAAAAAAAGTAGCAGTTTGCAGGGGTATTCTCACGAGGCAGTATGTGTTGAAGAAACTGAGGTCATTTTTTATTCAATCATCTGATTGGTCAATTCAAACAAAAAGTCGTCTGAGCCACCATTAGTGATGCATGCGTAATATGTAATTAATCTTCAACAGACAAATTGTACAGTTACCAGATACAGAACATTTTTCCTGAAACCCGAACAGCATTTGACTGTGGCTGTCTATACTAGAAGAACAAATTTCACCTGGTCTATCTAGTATACACGAACAAATTTAGCCGTACTTGGCTAGAGCACGAAAAATTTTTCCTAATGTATTAGTGGTGCGCGGCGCGTGTTTCGTTGAGCCTAGCGTAATGGGAACTCGCCCTCGTTGAGGATAGAAATTAGGTATATAGATTGGGTAAGTGTAAGTCGGGAAAGACAGAGCAAAAAAGCGTTTTTACCTTAAGATTCTGGTTACAAGACCCGGGTACTATCAGCGAATTTTATTTTTTGGCTTAGAGGTAAATGATGATTGACAATGAACAAATGTACACTCTATTAGAGTGTTGTGAAGTCATCATGAAACTCACGCTACAAATCACCCCTCAGTACGCGATGTACGCCGTTCCGGTTTGAGATAAACTCTGTATTTTCCAGTAATTGGTTTTCACATGTAAATTTCGCATGCTGATGACCCTCAAAGTTGAAGGGGTATTATTAGTGAGGGTCTTATAAGGGTTGTCATAGTCACGTGATTATGACATACAGATATGATAGGTCATGGGTCATAACTGTGAAACCCGGCCCTTGAACGTGCTTAAGGCATTCGCTGCATATAAAGTAAGGCTCGGTCGGTTTTGGTTGACAGTCCTAATGCTTTTGATTGTGACTTTGGTTTGTCTGTCTCAGTGGCATTTTTGTCATTTTTGTCGTATCACGACGCCCTCATTTAGCTAGAGTTTCCCATATCTACCACGTCCTACCGTCCTACATACATCGATTTAGATAATGCCATTCAGCATGACGTTCTCTCCAGACTGTTTATAGATAGTGTACTTTCTTGTATTTGCATTTATAAAGGGTATTACTTTGAAATTACATGTGGGTAGTCTCATGACCTCCACCAAATTAATAGTTTTTTTATTCATTTTATTTTATTTTTTTTAATTCAAATGATATATGATTAATAGAAATACCGATAAACGTTTGTACTCCCAGTATTGCGTAAGGTTGCGAGAGGCTATAGCTATGGTAGCGTGACTGCGCGAGGCCTATGGCTATAGTTGCATGAGGCTTTGATTGCGAGGTTGTGCTAGGCTATGGCTGCGCTAGGTTATGGCTGTGCAAGAAGACTATAGCTACGCAAGTGTGCAAGGCTATAACTATGCGAGCATGTACGAAGGCTTTGGTTACGCGAGGCGCTGTGCAAGGCTATGAGAAGACTATAGCTATGCGCGAACCGACAGTGGTGTTAACTGAAACCGAAACCAAATATATGAAGCATGAAATATAACTTTTCTTGGGACCAGCGCTATCTTGGTCGGGTAGTTCAACCAAACTCAGCCAAACAACTTTGTGATCTAGAATATCTCGTTTACCTTTCTTCAGGAAAGGTACTCATGTCAGACCGCCTTACGCATGTCTGCTCCGACAATATATTCCCATTTGCATTTATGTAACGTTATCGATTGTGAACTACAGTCCTATGTGAATGGCCATCCCAATATATTTGACCTTCAAGTTACATTGTAAACGTTAGGTAAATGGCGTCGAAGATTTCCACATTCTGCTTTCTGCGTATTTGAAAGACAAGCGTGCCAAACAAAATAAAGCATTTCTTGTCTAGATGGTTAACGTGTCCATTCCGCAACCCAAAATATAGTATATACTTTTCCCTCTAAATAAGGTTATGTTGCACAATAAATATTCAAGAGATGGAGAACGAAGAGAAAGCACAGCCCAGCATGCCAGCATGACAGTAAATGGGATGCTAAATTCGAGAGTGTGATTTGCATTATTCAGAGGCTATGACACCTGCTAAATTTAAAGTTTTCTACACCTCTTCAAGGAATAAACATAAATGCTAAACTATTTTCTAATTTTATGTTTCTAAACTAATAAAAGAGAGTTTTTTTTTATATAAATTAAAAGAGTTAAGAAGTTTGTCTCTAATTAAGCTTATAAAAACATACTTTTTTCTTTTCTTTATTACCATGCATCTTATTATTTCCCAAAAATCGGCAATAAACCCTGCGAAGGAATTCATCACGTTCACGTGTTTCGTTTTTCGTTGAGATCTTGAAATAACGCGTTTGATCTGAGGTGCACCGTCTCACGCGTCGTCTTCGTCGCTTCGTCATCAGCAACGCCGTTCACGTGGCAAAACTGGTTCGATGACACAATTGGGTCGATTAGTTTAAATATAAAAGTATTATCTATAATCTAACTTATCAACAAAGATTGATCTACTTGCTTGCGGTTGTCTCAATAAGTGCTATTGTATCCTCCGCTTTGCTCCGGACATAATACTGACCCATTTTGATAGCGTGTGACTGTTATGTTTGTCTGCCTGCCCGCGTGACGTCATTTAATGTCCGCGTGGACATCAGTATTGCGAATTTGGCTCCAGACACCGATTCCTAGTTTATAATCTATCTATCTTATACTATTTTTAATTACTTCTTTCTGTTGGATATTAGCGCTTATATCTCGTATGTACGCAACATCCTCCATGTGCAATGTGGCTTAGACTCTTTGTCCGTATTGACCAATCATTTCTTCGAATTAATTAATGCCTCGTACATGAGTTTTGAGCTCAAGTGCTCCACTTCGTGCTCCATTTCGTGCCTATCTACCTATTTACCCTATTTGCCCATTACAACGTGCGAGCTCCTCAACAGGTTATGAGATCCACGCTTTCAGTGTGACGAATCCTCTGAAGGCTAGAAGATATGAATAGTTTCTAAAAATGTCTTCTCAATGTTATAGCGACACGTTTGCTCCTTGAAAAATTTAATTAGCTTGAGGTATTCTCTAGTATTATTTTAATATTTCACTTATCTCAATAAACTGACCGGCCGTCACAGAATTCAGATATAATCGAGTACGGATGCACTATAATCGGGTAAAGATATACTGTATATGGATATACGTTTCCATTTCGTGCATTTCGTGATGCTCGTGCCCATCGTCGCCAAGCTAGTACCCATCGCCACCAAGCTGGCACCCATCGTCGCCAAGCTGATACCCATCGCCGTCAAGCTGGTACCCATCGCCGCAAAGCTGGTACCCATTGTCGCTAAGCTGGTACCCATCGTCGCCAAGCTGGTACCCGTCGTCGCCAAGCTGGTACCCGTCGTCTTACCCGTCGTCGCCAAGCTGGTACCCATCGTCGCCAACGTGATACCCGAGATCATCAAGCTGATACCCGAGGTTGTTAACATAATACCCGAGATTGCTAAGCTGATACCCGAGGTCGCCATACTAGTGCCCGAGGTCGCCAAGCTGGTACCTGAGGTCGCCAAGCTGGTGCCCGAGGTTGCCCAGCTGGTACCCGAGGTCGCCCAGCTGGTACCCGAAGTTGCCAAGCTGGTACCCGAGGTCGCCCAGCTGGTACCTGAGGTTGCCAAGCTGGTACCCATCTTCGCCAAGCTGATACCCGTCGTCGCCATGCCGGTACCCGTCTTCGCCAAGTTAGTACCCGTCGTCGCCAATCTGGTACCCTTCTTCGCCAATCTGGTACCCGTCGTCGCTAATCTGATACCCGTTGTTGCTAAGCTGGTACCCACCGCTGGCGCCTGTCATCCATTACTATTACAACTTACCTTATGGTTTAGCCCGCAACCATGTAACATCTGATTTGTATATATCACGAAAAATTTTAGTAAATTTATAGAGTGGACCAAAAAAGGTCTGCGCCACTTGTACAAACCCATTTGTCATGTCGGTCGTACAATGGTATAATGGCTTACCCTTGGCCTTCTGGCTTGAGATTACTTTACCGACTGGTAAGCAGTTTCTCTGTTAGCTTTGCTACACGGGATGGTCTTGGGTTGACACCTGAACGTGTGGCCGCAGATGGATTAATTAAGCGACCATGGGATTAAAATTTGGTGTTGATCCTACAGGTTTTACCATTGCTGTTAGTCTTCAAGGATATTTTGCACTTGTACATAGTTTACGTGAAAAGTTGGTTCGTGACTTGTAAGCGTCACAGGGTAAATGTTCGCATGTATATTTTCCTAATATAATGTGTCAAAACGATGCGGAGGCTTCCAATTATATCTGTTTTGCTTAATCCACTGCACTCTAGTCTTACATTGCACAACGTTAAGTCCTTAGTCACCGGACGCGTGTCAGCTCTTGACGTTTAAAAAATAAATAAAATACGTGACTGAGAGGGGCTGGGTATATTTCCCCCTTTTCCGATTGGTTGATTGATAGCTGTCATTGTCATCTTGCCTGCATGTGGGGCGCAGATCCTCGGCAGGACAGCGTGGGAAAATCCCCTGGAGGAGATTAAATGGAAGGGCCTATTCAGGTGCATACTGCAATTCAACAAATAACGTAACAACTCTTCCTAATCATTAGTACAGTACGCAGTAGAGTAGAGTCAATTCACTGGCGGCAAAACGCTCTTGCAATTTAAAACCGTTGGAAACTCTAGATATATCTGTTAAAAGTGTTGGTTTTGGTTGCGTCGCGATAAACAATTGTCAATATTGTCACGTAGCACAGTAACAATTTCCCATCGGAGAAGAAAAAAAAAAAAAAACACTCGTTAATGCTATTGTCAAGATGTGGCAAATCAAATCAAAGCACATTTCTGCAGGTATGTACTTATTAGCAGCACTTCAAATAGACCATGCAGGTATATTTCGGTCCTTGTTATGTATCTCGACTCATAAGTTTTTATAAACAAACAACCACTAATGAACCGGTTCTTTCACAGCTGTAAAATGACGCAAGATATTGAGTAGGCTATTTATTATAAGCAACGACGAAACCAGATAATCATAAAAAAAAAAAAAGGGACAGCGTACTATTGATAGTAAATTTAAAGATGGCTCGGGTTCTTCCCGAATGTACTACATGGCTACCCGTCTTCCCCCCCTTTTTTCTCCCGTTCCTTTCTTTCTTTTTCTTGTTCCTTCTCAATCTTCTTTACGCGGTTTAAAAATGCTTCAGATATATCCTCGTTGGTTACTGATCTTATGGTCCATTTCCATTCGTTATTAGCATCGCGATCAACCATTGCGATCTTACAATCACGGGAATTGTACACTCTAAGAAGCATTGAGAAAGCTTATTCGTAAGCTGTATACAAGCTCGCATAACAAAGGCAGCACGACAAAAGTTTGCGGCACAGTTAATTCACCTTTCCAGGTCGTTCCCGTAGTCTCGAAGCAGGGCACAAATGGCACGTATCTTTTGTTTCTTTTTTAGTGAACGAAATCCGCACCACCGACCATTCTCTATTACACCACCCCACAACACGATGACACCGTATTCGTTCGACAGGCCGAAAATAAAGTCTCTATCCCCGGTAATCAGAGTACGCCGTTCCTTGGATGCGGCAACAATGACTTTAGGATCGGAAGATGATCTGATTCCTGTGCAATTTTATTGATGTGATAAATATTAAATCCTCATTATCTCAGGTTATTTCTTTTTCCACTTGTCGCGAAAACCTACCTTCAATGTCTACGTCATCGGCGAAACCCTTTTCACCTCCTCCGTCGCTATATTTTGTACTAATAGATTGCACCTCCTGGGATTGGGAGAAGTTTAGGTATTGTTCATCGAATTTGCACCTGAATTTGAGTAAACCCATCGATAGTTTGAGCCGCGCTTTCCGGAGGGCGGCGTAAGGTGAAGAAACAGGTTGATAAAACTTGTTTACATAACGGTCAGTCCCTTCTGACTTGATTGTATCACAGTCTCGCATTTTTTGGAGGTTACATTGTGGGGGAGACTTTGATTCTGTCATTACCTACTTAAGCCACACGCAGATGAAGTTGATTGCCTGGCTGGCATCTGTCACTGTTATCTCGGACCTTATCGTAAAATCTTGCCCTACTTCTCTACGCGGTCCTTTTGATTCCCCGGCGACTTTATATTTTCAATTCTCATGCACAGGACGCTTTGTGATTTCTCGATAGACATTGAAATTTCTTAACTTGATATAAAGC
Organism: Endogone sp. FLAS-F59071; assembly: GCA_003990785.1. Taxonomy (NCBI): domain Eukaryota; kingdom Fungi; phylum Mucoromycota; class Endogonomycetes; order Endogonales; family Endogonaceae; genus Endogone; species Endogone sp. FLAS-F59071. Next base: position 33,973 of record RBNK01000107.1, on the reverse strand, counting down.
GTAAACCTGTCCGTTTGAACATAAAAGTTGAAATTGAAACTGTTTGAGTGTTGTCAATGTGGAAACAAGAGGTTACCGGAGTAAGTGCAGATAAAATTGGAATGACAGATCTGATTGTGATGTTGTTGCGCGAGCCAGACACTCGGCCGTGGGAGAACTTCGCCCAAACCCAAACAGTGTTTTCGTCACGTGTAACAGAAAATCAAAACGATCCTCTTTCGTCAAGATGCACATGTATGTATTGTATCGCTCTCTGAGGCGTTCATCGGCGGGAGTTCACTTACATATGACTGTCATCATTGCATTACGTAGGAGGCGTTATGATATATCACCACGGGAGAGTAAACAAGATTATTCAAAATCTTATTAGTGACTTTGAATATTATCAAAATAAATTCTATTAGATATGTTCGCTTTATAATCTGAAAATTTTTATAATAAATTTTTTTATAAAATTAATTGATTATAAGACTATTGGTTTTAATAAGTTTATTTAATTTAATATTATTACAACATATTAGTTAAAAAGTTTTATTATTTGAATTCTAGATCCTTAAATTAAAATATTCAAAGAACATATGATCAATAGCCTGAAAATTCTGAAAGGAATAGCAATAGTAATTTTTTTAATCATATAGAATATAGCTATGTTAAACTAGAGTAGCACTATAAAATTCTTTTGCCTGTTTTCTTGATCAAGCAAAATTAATAGCTTCAAAACGAAATGATCTTGGTAAAATGTGTTGGTTTGGTTTGTTGAAACCGGTATAGCAATAGTAAGACTTGATCCCGATATGAAACATTCCGCTGTCGGGCGTCTGTAACCAATGAAAGTGCGATCTAATGTTTATCCCTTTGCCTTAAGGAAGTAAAAGTAGAGAGTAAACGTCAGCGGACCAAAAGCTTACAAGATTTTAAACTCGCGGTACCACAAGTAGTAGCCTGGGAATAGCTATTTTGGGTTATCGAGCACATGCACCAATCTGTCACATGGTCACAGGCACAAGTACGGACTGTTATAAAAGAAACCCATTCTCATATCGCAAAGAATAGCTTAACAAATCATGTCAACCTCTTTGCCACTCCCCGACGCCTGGTTACCTCCTTGGACACCAATATTGCTTGAAAACGGCAAGTACTTTCATTTAAGAACTAAAGACCTCCCGGGATTTCCTGAAGATGTGAAGAAATTCTTAGAAGAGCATCAAACTCTTTCCGTCCAAGGAATTGAGCAAGCCGTGAGTAGAACAGTCTGTGAAATCTATGGAAAGCGTGATCACAAAATATTGATCCACTATTTTTGAATTTATTTATCAAAAAGGATTTCGTTGTGGTTGATGATAATATCAAACCGACGGATGAAACTTATGTGGAAACGTTGGGAAAAGTCTTGAAGCTGCGAAAACCTATACCCGTAGTGACCGCAAGAATTGTCAAGGTATGTATTTGATTAATTCGTTTGAAATTTTTACGTCAATACTTTGATTTTGACTCTCAAGCATAATGATTTGTAGCTTGCCATTAGCAAATATGATGACTATCATCAGAAATGTCTTGATAATAGTGTAGACTTATTGGAAATGTAAGTATATCTAATTAATTATATTAATAGTTAATTTCTTATTTACTTATCTTTAATGTATATATACTAGTTTCTTTTAATATATATTGAAATATATATTCACTCCTTTAGAATACGTTATAACTTTCCTTGATAACTGTATTATAGCTAATCACTGGTACTCCTCTGTTCTGATATATAGAGCACAGCCTACAAATTTTAAGGTTGAAGAAAATCAAACTGGAGATACTCTCAAGTTTATGCTTTTGTCAAATATTGAAGGTGAAGAGCTATATGAGGCTGTATACCACGAAATCCTCCTTCGAGATCCCAATGTTCGTAAATTTATTAAAAACCCATGGTGAGAAGTAATTCGTACACATATCATTGTATCAGAAGTTCAGGTAAATATCACAGTGCTAATACCAATTTCCACCTTAGTGAGGACCTTGAGGACCTTGAGAACCTTGTAGTTAAAGATCCTCCAAGAATTCGTGGAACGCGTTGGAAAGTGGAAGATGTACTATGCGACTACGTCACGGAGGCTTGGCAGATGGAGAAGGAGTGGACGTGGAGGTGGGATTGGGATCCAGAGGAATTTAACAAGGATTACAAGCAAGGGGATAATTTTTTGCCTGCCAAGGCAGTTGAGGCGGCCCTGTTGCACTTTTTCAAAGAAAATCGATTTAAAGTGGAGCGACTGTTGAAGCAACCGTAAGCCCTCCTGAAATTTTTGATAATGGCAAACAAATTTCTTATGATGGGAATTTTAAAGTTCATTTGGTCGTCAGCATATATAACGTTTACTCATGCCATAATACGCACCGTATTCCAGCCCTATGGAGGATGAGTCCTACATTTGTGATTCTGGTATGTATTCTTTTCAATGCAGTTAGGAAATACTAGTGAGTATTTTGTCTTTCTTTCATATACAAAGTTAATAAATTTATATCGTAACTTCCAATAATACCATAGAAACGTCACAGGTGATACAACATGAAGGCTCAACGCGTTTGAATGAACATACAAGCAATAATATTTTCGGTTCTGATTCTGGCTATGCTAGTTTTCCATCAGCAGCAACCGTGGAGCCAGAATCACAACAATCTCGAACTGTCAAATTGTGCGTTTTACTTTAACTCTACATATATTATTATTTGTTTTACCTAAGGTATACCAGCGCCGAATGTGGTGGTGTATTTACCATCTTAACCATCACACTTTTGCAACTCACATTTGGCAAATTCCCCACGTAGAATCCCAAGCGAGGACATGGACGACATCGTAGACGTATTTCAAAGAAACGAACTGTTGGACGAAATTGAAGAACAGCCAGGGCACACGACAAACGAGGAAGCAACTAGAATTCCGTTCCAGAGAGCGATCCTCAAATTCGAGCGGAAAGCAGATTATCACCATTGGCCCGTTCACCAACTCCCACAAGAAAAGTCCCATATGACACAAGAAAAGTCCCTTATTACAGATCTACTGTGTTCCATTGAATGCGAATATTCGAAACAGGCCAGAGAGAGCACGAGTCATGGGGAATTTGAAAAAACGCTTAAGGAGCTAAATGTAGAGGTTATCGATCCAAGTGAAGTCTACTCCAAAGACGTTCGGAAACCGCTTGGCAGGGGCGACACAGGTTCAGTATATATCGCTGTAAGGAATGAGCAGAAGATTGCCATCAAGGACTTCTATGACATGAAGATCTTGTTGCGTGAGTTACGCATCATACGCTTGATTGAACATGGAAGTATCGTTCAATTTTATGGGGTGACACGGTAGGTATTCACTTTTTTTCTTCTTGAAGTTATTAAGGTAAACTTTTTTTTTAAAAAATATAAATTAAGCTTTAATTCTGCAATAATAGAAATAACCTGACTGAAAAGTACGAATTAGTCATGGAGCTGGCAAGTTACGGAAACCTGCATGATATATGCAATTCCAAGGATCGCTCGAATATAACGTGGGCTGATCAAATCAAAATGGCATTGGGTCTAGCTTCTGCGATAAAGCATATTCACGACAAGGGGATTGTTCACTGTAACCTGAGCTGTAGTAATGTCCTTATTCGACAAGATCTCAGTGTAGCACTGAGCGGATTTAGTATGAGCCAAACCGTCAAGTATTCTTTGGACGATACGTCACTGCTTGAGGATTCACCGCTTTCAAAAGAAACAAGGGATTATGCTTTCAGTTTAGATATTCACAGGTGAGCAAAGTATTTAATATTTTATTTTACAATTATCAGTTAATTGAACTTCAAAGAGTGTCCTGTCATTGTTTGCTCTTTAATTAACAGAGAGTTTATTGATTTATAGTCTTCGAGTTATGCTTTGGGAGATATTCTCTCTCAAACCTGCTTTTGCAAACGCACTGGATCAAAAAAATCGCATACCAGAGTTTCCGGTCGTGTTCGATCCATCCTGGTATATTGGTGGTCCTTCGAACTGGCTAGATATCTCAGAGATTGTTGAGATTTTGAGCCAGCGTCTTGATATCGAACGTCGAAAAAGCGATCACAGCCGACCAAACGCTGGAGGCTTGTATTTCTTCTGGCCTGACTTCACTCGGTTAAATATTTTCGCATATATCTCCGATGCCGCATCCCGTGGAGGGGTTCAATTCGGGCTATCTTCCGTTGCCAAGTATGTAAAGCAGACATACGATAGGTTTTTCAATCGGTATGACACAGACCCGGAGACGACTTTTGGTAGGCAAATTGTCACGGTTGTCTTCAAATCTATATTTTGTGCTCACTATTTAATTACCGAATCTATTATATATTATAGAACGAATCGATGAGGAATTTAAAAAAATGAAGTTCAAGGAGATTCCGACTGAACAGTTGGTAATTAAGAAATACACACACAAACATGGCGCACACTCAGATATTCACCTAGCTGAAATACGTGAGACGACCAAAGAGGTTGCAGTTAAAGCTCGGGTCATAGAACTTGCCCGTTTCATTCAAGAGGTGGAAACATTGAATATATTGGGAGAGCACCCCCATATTATCAAATTTGAAGGAATCTCACGGGAGCCCTCTATGAATCTCCCATACATCGTCTTGGAACGCGCCAAATGCAGTCTGCAAGAATGCGTTCATGGAATGGGATTTCGCAATGTCACTCTCTCTAACCGCATCCGTCTATGCCTTGGCATAGCCAAAGGCCTTAATCATATGCACCAAAAGCAAATCCTTCACTGCGCTCTTCACTCGGCGAATGTGCTGATCAATAAACATGGACAACCCATCATTGCGGATTTCGGGCTCAGCAGACCTTTTTCAAACCCAACTATCACCAGAGCGGAAGGCAGGGTGGCCTATATTGCTCCCGAACTCATCGAAGCTCGACCGCCGTTTTGCTACAAGCAATCCCATGATGTTTATAGCTTTGGCGTTCTTATGTGGGAAACACTTTTAGGAGAAAGCCCTTTCAAAATGTATGGTCGTGTCAGATTCAACCCAGAGGAGGATATACCCGATTGCCCGCCCGAACTGAACGCTCTCTACCAAGCCTGCGTTTCCAAAGTTCCCTCCCGACGACCAAATATGGAGAAGGCTGTTTGCGATTTGGAGAAAATTCGCAAAAAACTCAGTATCACCGATGGCTTTTCCTCAAGGTAAACCGCAACTTTCGGCACCGGCGAAAATAGCAGAGTAGATAATTGTATCTCCTTCTCAGATTTCAAAAACCTACAATGCTTAAATCTGGTAATAAACACGGGTACACTGTAACGGTGGAATAACAAATTGTAGACATCTATTTGTTCTATTAAGATGAGACATCATCCATTTTTGATGGGACATTTATCTGTCCCCAGTTACGACGAAACATCATTTCACTCCATTCGTGAAGAGAACCCCATTTGCGACACGAATAAATATGTGATCAAATATGTAATTACGTGGACAATGATCGAGATCTGATGCCTCGCCATGTGACACGTACTAGCGGTGACTACCGCTTCATAAGCGCTTTTTGCCCGAGTGTATGTGGCTTCAAGAGCTCTATATATCATTTATTTTATCTTTTCAAATCGTTTTAGTACATACATCCCCCAGACGAAAACCAATTTTATAGTATATATCCGACTGAAATAAACCCGGCTCAAGCTAACCCAACTCGACCCTTATCTGGACAGTAAACCTCAAGTGCTGACCTGAGAGACCATTACAAAACCGTTGTGCCGACCTACTCAATTATTACAACGTCGGTTGCCCAATATATCTAACACTCAATACCCAATACACTCAATGCTCATCATACATGGCATCTATATTGTGCTAATTAAAATGCACAATAACTTGAGAATATATACACAAAAAAAAAGTCGTAAATGTTAATTTTATACACTATCTCATGAAAAATCTCTTTGAGTTCAAGGTCAAAAGATTCCCAAACACGTACCTCGTTACTGAGTCCATTGAGCGTTGCTAATAGTCGTTGAGTATTGCTATTGCTGGTATCGCTGTCATTACCTTCACCGTAGTCGGCAATCTTCATTGCTAGCGCCTTTGCCATTTCCGTTGCCGTCGCCGTTACCGAGCGTCACCAGAACACCAACACACCCGATAATGGAAACATTCGTATCCGTCTACAATAACTTGAGAGTGGCTAACAAGTTCACGATTAATAGAAGCGAGGCATGAATACACATTTCACTTGTTATTCCCCCCGCCAACACACACAACAACGCCATAGAGAGTATCGCCGTTGCGAGTTAATCGTTTAAAGTGTAAGTGTTTAGTGTGTAAAACAATCACGCTTGGGAAACTCCTTAGGTGACATCGTGAGTTGCAACGTTTGTGTAACAACGGACAACGGAGGCTTAGTCGAATTTGGGTACAGAAATGCGAGTTATATACATCCTCTTCCGATGCTAACATTGTAACCAGCTTGGAGAGTCACAATACATTAGCAATAAACTAATTTGTAATGTTAATTAGCCAATCGGGTGCGTCGGTGAATTTGTCGGGCACATTTATTTCTGTAGCTGACTCTATTCATTCCATCTTACTTTTCCGGTGTCTACAAATTGAAAATCAGACTTAAACTAATTAAGTGATGAGCAGAAGTTAAACAAAGAGCTTATTTTTGACCAACTATATTATATCCCAGTTCTGTTATTATACTTAAATAATATTCAAATATTAGTAGTAATTATAGTAATAAAAATCAATTTAGAGTAACTTTATTCCTTTATTCCTCTATTTTCTCTATTTCTTTATTTTTTTTTTTTTTTACTCTTTCATTCTCTACTACAGTGACTCAAAAACTAGCCCAATGTTTTATAATTTATAATAAGAATAATAACGTCTCTTTTATATATTGAAAGGAGTAAATAGTTTAGTATAATTTTATGAAGAGACTTTTTTTATTTTTCTATTTACCTTATTAGTTAGAATTTCCTGAAATCCAACCTGGATCAATATTCAACCTGGATCGAAATTCAACTAACACTACCTTACAATCCCTGGTGGAATATTTCTTTTTTTGGCCCCATCCATCTGCATTACCTTGCTCTTTCTCCACGTCCTAAACTCGTCATGGCCAATCTTCTCTATACCATAAAACTCTCTCGGGTTTCTCAAATACTCGATTCGAACTGGCAAGCCTGTCGATTCCCCAAACAGTAGGTTTTACATTCTTGTGTATTGGATCGCTACTCTTTTGAATGCGCACTGCCAGTTTCTTTTTCTGATCGTTCACACCATCCGCGAGCCAAAACGTGAAGTTATTCTGGGGATGACCCCTAAGGATCGTAGCTTGTTCTAGACCATGCATACTTGTAGTGATCTTGGTCACCCGCTCTGGGAGGAGGAGACCGATGAGCGAAATTTCATGGTTGATGAGAAGGTCACGAATAACGTGTATCTAGCCCCTCTGGTAGATAGATATGGGCAAGGGGTGAGAGTGTGTTCAGATAACGAAATACCCCCCCCCCCCCAAGAAAAGTATTTTTTTAGCGATCGCAAGAAAGATTGTTCTCCCTTTCTATCATAGCTTATTTCAATAAATTTCGCGAATTTATTATTTACTTACAAAAAAGTTTTGTTATTGACGACCTTAACTTTGCCGAAATACCCCCCTCTCCCTTATATTCAACTTAATATATGAAAGTATTACTATGTTGAGGGGGGATTTATTCCTAGGGTAGCTCCGATAGACTTAGACTTCCGTATACAGTAATTCGTTTCACGTGACTACGTCTTCATCCAGAATGGGACAGAAATGCATGCTATCGGGCAAGAAGAAAACATACTTTGAAGGCTGTCTTTCCGCCTTCCATGCTTTCTGACAACTGCTTTAATAAATCCATGCGGTTTTCATTACTTTTGCAGTCTGATTTTAGGGGTGGAGAAAAAAAAAAGTATGTAATGCGAATTGCACTCTTCTCAAACGCCATAAATGTATAGACATAATTGTATGACTTGTCCAAAGTAGCATCCTATTTGACTGTTATACTGGGCTGCACTTTATCTTTGCTCTCCGTGTCTTGTACATTCGTGTTGTGCAAGGAGTCCAACGTAACCTTATTCAGGGGAAGGGAATCTCTACCACTATATCTGACCTATGAATTTTGAAGTCAGCTTGACGGGCTTTCCATAAGATCCTAATACAAAAACTAAGGCTTGTGGCTATATAAAAAATCTGCTGCTACAGCTCTCCCGCCGCACGTTCTGGAAATATAAGAGATTCTGGCAATGTATGAAATTATATACTGTGTGCTTCGTTCGAAATTAGAACAGAGAAAGCAAGAAAAAATGAATACTTATATAATTAATGATATATTTAATATATTTGAAAATAATAAAATAAATGAAATAAAAACTAATAAGAAAGCATAAGAGTGAGAAATGTTTTAAAGTGGGTATTTAAAAGTATAGACTTTACTTCTAAAATTTCTGAACATTACTTTAGTATATTTCTAGTTTAGTCTTAAATTAGTCTTAGAATATATTACTCTTAACATTTCTTAGAAATTCTCTTGGCATATATATTTAGTGTAGTTTATCTTGGCATCTTAGCTACATATACCAAGATTACTTAACATTCTTGGCCTCTTGGCATTCCTTGATAAGCTAAGAATCTTCTGTAACCTTTTTAACAAAACCAAGAACCTTCTATAACTTTCCATTTATCTGACTAAATCTGTACTTAATTCTAGTATAAATATCTCTTGAATTCTTTAGAATAAAGTCGGTCTTTAACAAGTCAATTTTAGTCTTTATCATTGAGAACTCAAGTTAAGAATTCATAGGAATTCTTTCCCCTTTTCAGTCGCTTCCTCAGCACTATTTCTCAGTTATAAACCCTTCAAAGTTCTTGAAACTTTATCTCTTTTTACAGGGTAGTACATGTACAACCGGTGGACAAAAATATTTGGACACGTGAAATTTCAGCAATCCGAATTTCAGGACTATCGAACTTCCCGCAAATAATAATTTAGTATATATTCACAATATATTCATTTAATATTTAATAGGCATTCCTTTATATCTATCACCAGCTGAATGCGTTTTGGCATTGATTTTACTAAAACTCGCAGATTGTTTGATTCTCGTAAAATATTCCATTCTTCTTGCAATATTGTCAGTAATTGCGCTATATTCTCAACAGCTAATTTCAATTGTGTCCAGATATTTCTATAGGGTTAAGACCGGAGATTGTGCTGCAAGGTTCGTTATTTGAATCGGTTCATTTGAATCAGATTCACTTGAATCAGGTTCACTATGTACAGATGGAACAATGGGACGTCGATGATGACTATCACCACTACGCAGTTGTCGAATTTCATTGCTTGAGTTCATGTTTATTGGTTTATTAACAGTTTACAATTGACCGTTGGTCAGGTCACAAGTTCCGAGCAACCATAGCTGCATGCAAAAATTTCACGTGTCCGAATACTTTTGTCCACCGGTTGTACATGTACATGTACAAAAGACTAAACCGAATAAATTCTCCAAACTGGCTTCTATAGACTACTAACTTTGAGACACCGACAACGTTTATTGATCTGACACAAATGCCATAGTCGTCGCCATCGTCGTCGTCGTGTTGCAGAAGTTACAATTGGGATGTGTAATTAAAGCCAAACGAGGCAAGTCTGTGAGACACAGCCAGTCGGATGAAATCACGTGTCAATGATTGGTTAGCGTCATTTTCCGCGGTCTCTCTTTGATTCTTTGATACTAGATGCTTGCACTTCCTCCAAGCTGTAGCAAAGATTGGCTTGTATCATCCAGGGCGAACTAAAATTTTCGCTTTCTCGCGCAATACTTCTTTAAAAAGAAGGCATGCACTTGGGTTAAGTGGAGTATTAGTCGAATTTGCCCCACTGAAACGTATGCTAAATCATATGCTTTTATATTACGACATATGCCGCAGCTTACTCTGTTAATATTGTTGATTTCACGCGCATCGGGTATCATAAAATCGTTCGGGTGAAATCTGGCTTGGCTAGGTATGAAATCGCCATTCCAGATTTACAGGTAATTAATTATATATACGTATGTTCTCAAGATGGGAAGCCAAAAGCGTCGTATCGGAGAAGATACTTTTACAGCATTATTTTGTGAAAGCAATTATGCATATACCAAAAACATTAACTTGTAGACCTTTTCATCACATATACCCTGAGCCGATTGTTTTATCTCATTAAAACGCCGTCATCACCAAATCAAAACGGTGTATGTACATTACATCGCGTACATGTACCTTGGGTGTACATGAATGTGACGATGGTAAGTTGTCTTGTTCTCTTGCTCGGATAGAGTTTCATTCGAATAAATTCTCTGGGCCAATAGAGCGCCAAGCCATTCGATAATCATTGGGGTTCAACATTACTGAATCGTTATGATATTTAATTAATTAATTATCCTAAAAATTATTTAAACTTCGTATGCTACATTAATTTCGCTCCTATATACAATATCCCACGTGAAAAGAGGCCTAGAATCATGAAAACCGCTTTCTTTGCGGTGCAAAGAGACGTTAATCAGATCACTGATTCTATATCGCCGGAAACACACAATGAAATCAAATGATTGTAGCCAAGTATAAATCTGACTTGTTATATGCTGTGAATCAATACACGTGTTACTGCCAAGACATTGCATATCACTGGGAGATTTGCTTTCATCTCTGCGCATTAAACGTTCCACCTTTGCAAAATCGGAGACTAGTCGAGCTCGGAGCGTTACAAGGGACGTTTGACATAGATTGATGCAGTTGGTAGTCTGTGCGATTTTAGAAGCTCCATGGGACTCTTTCATTATTATTATCTTTTGTTCCATATATGCATTTTTTTTTTTTAAAAAAAAAAAATCTTTTTTTTTTTCTTTTTTTTTTTTTTCAAAAAAAAAAAAAAAAAAGGTTTATTGGTTTTTAACTTGCATGAATTGAATAGCTACCGGAAGACGGGCTAACATGGAGTGTAGTAGTAAACTTGAGTCCTCGAGTCAAACCCAAACGAGACGAACTATTTTTGTGCGTCGAGTAAAGATTAAAGAGACACAACTTTCTTTTTTTGCTCAAGCGTGCTCGATTCAACGATTCAACGAGGCATCGGATCCCGCGTCACTTTGGGCACGGATTTTTTTTTTTGATTCGATTCGATTTGAAACGCGAATCGTACAGTTGGGAAGGAAAAAAAGGGGGGGAGGAAAGGAGACGGGGTGTGGAAAGAAGCGGCGGAAACTCATTGACGAGTGAGAGATCTGGGAATACCTGTGCGTGCACTTTGGGGCAAGAACCCTTCCTTGCAAGAATTATGGTATCACAATAATCTGTCAGGAAGCGCGTGAAACCATGAACGATCGATGGCAGGCCCAGTGTCTACTTTTGAATGACTGAGAAAGAGAGAGAGGTCCCCCTCATTTAAATTAAAATAAAAATTGGCTTCAAATTCCGAGTAACAATGTGGGACCATAATCGGTTCTGCTTTCATCCAAAAAAAAAGAGTATGCTAAAAAGTGATGTATATCCATATAATGCACATTTATTCAAACGCGATGCGTGCGTCCATGTTTACAGGGACTGAAAGTGTACTCTCACGCATGACTGGCGATTGAGGTGATCACGCCACAAGGAAAAAAAAAAAAAAGATGAGGAAGATACTAAATCTCGTGGTTCTCGAGGTGTCTATATAGGTAAACTGCATGGTCAAAGCTTACTGTTCGTTTTTTTCTTTTTCATTTCATTTTTTCAAAAATGGGAACGCTTATCATCGAAATGAACTTAAAGGGGGTCAAATGACAGTGGCACATTCTAGCAACCCTTCTTGGCTTTGAAATCGACAGGACATGCGGTCAGTTGTTAGAATCGGAGATGCTAACCGTTCTGGCTTTAAAGTCACCGAGTTTCGGGACTATGGCTACTCGTCCCTCGTCCCTCGTCCCTGTGATATTAGGTGTTTCTCGATTGGTAATCCACATGCACTGTGGCCCAAAAATTTTACACCTTCCATTTTGGGATTTCCTTTTCTGACTAGGTAAAAAAAACTAGGTGTTCCAACTATGATTGCGAATGGTTGATTAATTGTATTATTATAGTTTCTGCGCAAAAAAAAAAAAAAAAAAGAAAGAGTACTAGTCGGAACAAGTGTTGGCAGATTCACAGGCTTTATGATTGGGCTCGTGAGTATAAAATAAAACAAAGTTTATTCACAGACCACGATATTTATCCCTATACATTGGGTTTATATTGACATCTGACGGCTCATCTGACGGCGCATCTGACGGCTCATCTGACGGCGCAACCGATTATCTCTGATTCTTTCTAAGAAAATAATAATAACAATAAAGTCCCACGATCACCATGACGAGGGAGCATGCATGTGTAATGACCTACCACAGTTCCTCCACCTGTCGGGTTTTTCTTTCATAATTTAAATAGGTAAAAGAAAATTTGCCAGATTTTGTATTGCCAATTTTTCATTGCATAGTTTGCCGATGGGTGTGAGAGCATTTATGGGAGAAACAAGCAAGATTTATTTATTTGTTTTTCACGTTTTACAGTTATACAAATTACGCGACAAGAAATAAGTAACGATGTGATTCTCGAGGACACGGAATCGTAAGTAAAATAAGAAATTATGATGAAATAAATAAATATGGAATGAGGAGGGGTAAAAAAGGTAAGAAATGACTTAGCTCGATAAGAGATGTGGAGGTAGGGTAGGGCTACCACGTGGCGCATTGAACCCTGCTTGCTTGTAACCAGCACGTTATTGTTTAATAGGAAAGGGTCCCTGGCTCGAGCGCCACATCCGAGGCTTTCAGCTCTCGGCGTACAAAAAGTTTGGTCTGAGAAGGATTAGATCGCAACGATTATTACATAATCGCGGCCATAGCAAAGGCGGCTTCTCCAGAAGGGCGAGTCAAGGAAACAAAAACAAAAAGGCGCGGTTTAAGTGACGAAGAGAGAAGGATAGGATGTGGTCGGTGGGCCGACTTGCGACGGGAGGGGGGAGGAAGAAGGGAATGAGGGAAGGGAGGGCAAAGGGAGTACAAATAGGTACAGGCTGCTAAAGGAAGGCCAGGACGACCAAGAAAGCCAACCAGAGCTAGGTGGTCTGGCAGCGGCCACGTTTCCGGCAAAGGCCTCGTTTCCGGCAAAGGCCGATCCCACAGACCTTCTTGGGCTTGTATCCCGTTACCCCGCAAACCTAAAAATCCCGCCAGAAATGCGATAAAGTCTCACATCCCTTCCCCTTCCTTCCGCACAATCCCTTTCTTTGCCATTTTACATCGCCCAGGCCATCGTCGCCTTGCTTCGCCGTGCAGCCACTTGTCAACCCCACATTACACCCAATAACCGAAACTACGAATCGCAAAAAGATCGGAGGGATGAGGACTGGAGCCTTGTTGGCTCCGAAAGATATCTGTGATAGGCAGCAACAATACGAGGCCTTGACGGGTCTGAATCCACCGCCGCGTCTGAGGTTTCCCTCTGTCGCTGCCGCCGCTGCCGCCGCTACCACCACCACCAATACCACTATCACTGCCGCCGAAACCTCACCGGCCAAGAACCGACGTACAAAGGATGTTAAATCGCTCCCTCAGATGGGAGGTCACAAATTCCGCGTGAATGTGCCTCGCTTCGTCGAACGCAACAACAAAAATGACTTACAGAGTCAGCAGCCACAGCGCTACGATGCGGACTTACCTTCGCAAAGACGTTACGTGGGCAGCGCATTCGAGCCCGATTCGCCTGAGCGCTACCAGCAAGATAAAAGACAGGAGCGACTGAGGCGATCCAACGACGATTACAGCCCGACCACCGAACCGGGCTCCCCTCAGTGGTCGGTGCTGACCCCTCTCGAGTACAAGACGGTTCTCTCCGAAGAGTCGCCCTGGCAGGTGACCATATCCACGGATTTTGAGCGCTTGTTCCCCACGATCGTGTCGGACGGGGCCTTCGACGACGCTGCGCCGAACCGCTCAAAGTCTCGCGGGCGACCACCAAAACCCTCCAAGTCAGGAGACAGGGACTCAATTGAGTCACGTCAGTTTTCTTCCGAGCTTTATCACGATCCTTACTCGACCCTAGCGGACCTGACCTTAGACAATCTACACCTCGGTAGGCAGCCCGCCGATCCCAACGATGCCGTGGGCGCCTACCCATGGACTTTGTTCCAAGGACCGACAGGGATCTCCATCAACCTCCACATTGAGAGCGCAGGCGACATGTGCGGGGTGATTGAATCTCTTGTCAGGTACCTGTCGGCGGGCCACAGTGACATACCAACCACCGCCGACACCCAACCCTACCCGATTCTTGTTGTCAACAAGGACCTCCTCGGCAAGTACGGCAGCCGTACCTACTCGTACGGTGAGCCCGCAAGTTCTTCCCTCCCGTCCCCAAAGACCGAGTCGACTGACTCGAACGATTCCCGTGCTCTGACCCGGAACCTCGGCATCTTTGTGGGCCTCGTCCTGGGGCATTATCAGAGTTCGCTCAGCTACGACCACGCGATGCTTGCGCTCGTGGGTGGGATCGTGGGTCAGTTTCTTGAATGTGGGAACGTTTTTCATCCCTTCGTGCACCGGGGAACGTTCCAGTCGTGGTTTTACAACCTAAAGAGACCCTTAGATCATCCGATGGTGATGGCAATAGCTGCAGGTATATTATATATTTATATATTTAATTATATTATTTTTTCTATTTTTATTTTTTGTTTTCAAATTTGAGATTTTGGAAGAGTTTTTGTTTACTTTTTAGAATCGGATCTGATTATTGTAATCTAATCAGATGGACTGATAACACAAATATACGATCAAACAGCGCGTTCCACTTTCATCTAACCAAATGCGCTCTATTAACCTCATTGACAGCTTGGGTAAAGCACACATGCACCAAACATCCCCTCGCCAACCCACCCCCGGACTTTGCGTCCCGTATCAAGGTCCTCGAGAATTACCTCATACATCGCGCATTCCTCCTCTTTGAGGATTCGTTTGACCGTCCCGACTACGATACCCTTTGCACCCTGTCCTTCCTACTTATGTTCGCCGACAGTCGTCACAATGCTCTCCACGCGCTCTGCGTCCGCATCGTCCATTCACTTGATTTATTGTCCGACGTGGTGCCGACGACCACAGGCACAGTCCCGATCGAGCAAGAGAGCGCCGTAGAGCAGGGGGGCAAGGACGGCGAGCCTGGATTGTTAGCGGCGATGGCTGCACGCGGAGACGGCACAGTCGTCGAGATGCGTCGACGCGCGTGGTGGCATGGATATTACAATGTTGATTGCTGCAAACTGATTCCACATGGTGCAGCGGACGACGATGACGGCGACGCAATTCGCTTTGCCACTCTGCAGCTCCCGCGCCCGCTTCCGGATGAGTGTGAGGCCGACGCCTCGGGCGCGCTTCACCTCGCAGCAAAATGTGGCTTGCGTGCCATCCAGCGTCGCGTCGCGCGCGCAGTCGGGAATGGGGCGGTGGTACCCGCGGGAGAGGTGCGCGCGATCGAAGGTATGCTAGCAAGATGGCGCGAGGGATTGCCAGACCAGATGAGGCTTAATGAGGTGACCGGAACTGCAGCGGCGCCGGCAATGTCTTCCTGGACATTTTTCCTCGCCACCGAGCTTGAAATGAAGTATCAGTCCACGATGGTTGTGCTGCACAGGCTATTTGTGCGCGAAGAGGAACCTGGGGACGTTGAAGAGGAAGTGTCCCCGCGCCGCTCGCTTGCTGTATGCGTGCGCGCATACGGCGCCGTCGTCTCCCTACTCCGCGCGCGGCAGGTGTACGGGTTCTGCCGTTCCAACGTGCATACCTTCATGGAGGTGTGCGACACGCTGCTGGACGTGATGGGCTTGGCAAGAGACGATGACATTGCAGGAGAAGCACGACAAACACTCGGGGCAGCTCTGAGGCTCATGCGTAACACACGTGCGTACAGGGAAGGAACCTACGATAAAGGAAATCACGCCAGAGTGCTTGAGGAGGCGTGGAAGAGGTTCGAAGTCAAACCGGCAGAGGATTGGGAGTTAGATCGGTGGGGTGTCTGGTACAAACCCGACGTGAGCGGTGAAATGACTCCTTGATTGATTCAAGTGAGCGACAGAGTATATAGACGATGGATGGTAGAGCATGGGGTTAGCGTATGGGTGAGGTGGCAAAGGAAGCTCTTTCCTCACCCAGTACCGCTCCGTGCCTCATTCCTTCGTACATCCTATCTTTGTCCCTTTTCCCAAAATTTCTTTCTTTCTTTCTTTCTTCCCCTTTTCTTCTCTTCCCTTCAAAGTTGCATGTATGATACGAGTTTAGATCCCACTGGGGGTGCCACCGCCAAATTGTACATAATAGCAGCGCTCCATATTGATAATAGGCGTATGTAGGCTAATTTTTTTTTTTTTTTTTTTTTTTAAAAAAAAAAACCATAGTGATATCATAATCTAGCAAAGTAATCTGATCACGGCTACGACTATCTCGTCTTTTTGAACAAAGAACTAGTTGAATTCTGTAAATAAAAGGGAGTTCGGTTTTTCGTGCAATGTAAGGCAGGTGTTTGGACCTTATAAATGAACGTTTTTGATCGGAACATTGATTGCCACACATGAATTTCCCTCGGATGTAAATTCGACATGTACGCACCTTTTTACTATTTCTACAGGTGAAGAAGACCAAACTCTAAAACCATGAGGATAGATTGGCGCCGAATACTCTATCCAACAAAAAACGTGCTCGTGTCAACACGCCAATTGTTCTCGTTTCCCTGGTTTTTCTTTTTCTTTTTCTTTTTTCTTTTCTTTACACGGTTCACTACACAAGCTCGGTTTCACACTCCGAGGATAAGATTATTTCAGCAAAAAGTCGAAAAATAATCGGGGTAGAGGTTTCTAATGCACCTTTTATTGGCCACGGCGGCAGAATAAGCACAATGATATTGATAGAATGGTGGGTATTTATGTGATTGTGTTTTCTAACAAACATGGCTCATGGTAAGGATATCCAACGGAGTAGGGGTGAAATTCAGAGGTATTTTTGAAGGGCAGATTTTGATGCGTCCGGATATTTATTTGTGTACGAATATTTGCTTTTGGGCCCATGGGTTTCAGAAAGTCGAATCGCCGGGATTGCTCGTCGAATTCTCGACGCCTTGAGATGGCAAACATTGACTTGGCGATCATTTTCACCAATGTCTAGCAACTTATCGATTACTCTTCTGTGGTCCTGAAATATGTACCTCGGAAACCTTTCCTAAAGGCTTTAGCCCCTAAAACTTGTTCCAGAAAGTCTAACCCCTCTGTACCCACACGCACGGGCCGGGTTTTAGTAATATATTTCGGAGATTCATCACATTACTCGTACTTTAAAAAACAGCATTCCGAACTTTACAATCTACAGGAACCAATTTCCCGAAACGCGCCCAGTCACTTATGGAGGATGAAATAAATAAATATAGCTTATTAACTCGATTCCATTTCATAATTCAATACTTTCAATAGTTATAGCATACCTCAGAGTATTAGCTGAGTCAAGATCATGTTCTGGTTCCTAAAATTACTAAGAGCGAGTTGTTCCTCTTTGCTGATCTTGTTCTCTAAAAGGCGAGCAGGATACGAGTAAGCCCACATATCATAAATTCATATTCATCCAACAACCGCAAACAATACTTCACATACTCGGACATACCTTTTATGTTCAGTTTCAATAATGTCGTGTTCTCCGACAGAGAAGCGACTAGGACACGCGCTCCCTCGCCGCCAATCTTGGTGTCTGAGCAAAAAAGAAACGACGGAAACAGAAATGAGCAAAGATTCATAGATAGTGATCTTAACAATGGAATATGTACTTTGAAGATTAAGGTCGGTCAAACTCGCGTTCTGCTTTAAAAATTCGGCTAAAACACGCGCGCCCTCTTCGTGGAGATCGTTGTCTGCAGTTAAACAGCAGCGAAAAATCAGAGATGCTAAGCTTAATACAATTATGCAACTGTAAATACTTTCTTCACATAGTTTTATTGTACCTCTGAGATTTAGCTGGGTTAAAGTTGTGTTTTGCTTCAAAGCTTTTGCCAAAGCGGCGGCTCCCTTTGCGGTAATGCTGTTCCCTAAATGTGAGAACAAAACGTAAGTCCAATTATACAGTGGGAAAATATTTTATACTATTTCACATACATGTGAGATTCAGCTCAGTCAAGGTAGTATTCTGACGTAGAGCCCAGGCTAAGGCTTCGGCTCCCTCATTTTCGATAACATTACCTAAAAGATGAACAAGAGATAACCAAAAACGCAAACTGTGAGCTTGATAATTAATAGAAACAACCTCACAAAGCTCTGACATACGTTCGAAATTCAGCTTGGTCAAAGTCTTATTTTGCGCCAATAATTCAGCAAGAGCTTTGGCTCCCTCTTTATGAATGAGGTTTTCTACAAGAGATAAAGCAACTCGGAATGTCAGCTTGATTCTAGCACCAATAAAAGTGAATGAACATACGTTTAATATCCAGTTCAATCAAAGTCTCATTGTTCTTGAGATAATTGGCTAGGATGCGGGCGCCCTCGTCACTATAACCGTTATCTGAGAATGATCAAACTTATTATAAAGCCGTGGAATAATTCCGCCGGACTGTTGTAAAAATGTCTTGTGCAATTCTGACGTACGTCCAATTATTAGCTTAGTCAAGGTCGTGTTCCGCTCCAGAGACTTCGCTAGGATGCGGACCTCCTCTGCTTCAAGAGTATTGTCTGAAGATGAACACAAAGTAAATGATTAAGCACAGATCGTGAGCTTGATTTCATCACATAACTTCACGCAATACTTTTCAAAGTTCTGATATACCAGTAATAATCAGCTCCGTCAAATTCATGCTTCTCAGAGATCCGGCCAGGGTACGACACAACAAAGTGCCAAAGTTATTATCTAAATACACAGAAAGTCAGCGAGTGTTGATTTAGTTTGATCACACTATTCTACTTTTAAAATTAACACAGTTATAGTTACCGCTAATATCAAGCTTAGTTAAATTAGTGGCTTTCTTCAAAAACTCGGCGAGAATGCGGGATGCCCTATCTTGGATACCTTTGCCTGAAAATAAACAGGATTCGAGAGAATATATAAATTGTGAGCTTTAATTAATTTTCGCAGAGGTAATAACAATTAATTCAATCTGACGTACTGCTGAGATCCAGCTCGGTCGAAGTAGTGCTCTCCTCCAGAAGCCTAACTAGGGCGACTTCTTCATCGCTGATTTTTATCTCTAAATAAACATCAAAAGAAAGTAGTCGACGACGTACAGATCGTGAACTTGAATCCATGAAGCACCCGGAAAACAATAATTTTACACAGTTCTGATATACCATTTAGATTTAATTCAGTCAAACTTGTTTTCTCCAGAGATTTGGTTAGCGCGCTGGTCTCATCAATATCGTTGATGTTCTCCTCAATATCGTTGCTAGTCTCAATATTATTACTGTTTTCTGAATATAAAATTAAAGCAAAAATATGCAAGCTAAAGTTAGTGTAAATTGATTGCCGCATGCTAACTCAGTCTTGAATCATTATCGACTGTCGTTTCCCACTCGACCCTCATTACCTTCAATGTCATTATATTCTGAAGCTGAAGCTAACATAAAATGAAAGAGCGCAAAGACCTGCCGATTAGTAAATGTAAACATATTGATTAATTTGAACATTGTGATGACATTGGTGTACTACCTGGTTCTGGATGTTTCCCAACAGTTACAAATTCAGTCTGTGAATGCCATCCCGAGACTTGCTTGAGCTGATCATTCGTGTGGAATTTACTTGTAGTATAAAACACGCTCGCCGAGCACTCGGCGAATTCGAAACCATCGGTATCATCAATTCCCTGCTCTTGTTGTTGGGCAGCTCGTCGTGCGATGATAAATAATTGCATCTCGGGTGAAAACTGTATCGGCGCAATGGCGAGCGCATCTAAAATTTGCTCTTCCGCCTCCGATTGTGGGACAGGAGATATCCCCGCTAAATCGGCTGCAAACTCAATCAGTTGATTATAAACTTCACTCGCGCTTGGTCGATCATTTGGATTAGGTTGCCAGCAGCCCCGGATTATGTTGTTGAATGCTACTGGTGCGCCAACGATTTCCTCCTCGCGCATGCCGTCCGGATTGCTGACGACAGCATTGCACGATAAATCTCGTGGTGAAACGCCAACAATCAGTTGCCATAATAGCGTCCCCAAGCAGAAGACATCCGACTTTTGCGTGTACTGACAGTTCTCAAAGCTCTCCGGAGGGAGGTATCCTATCCGGCCATAGACACCCTCCTCAGAGTGTGCCTCCGTCACACCCCGGCTAAGTCCAACATCAATCATGAGTGTTGCAAGAGATTTGTGGAATACTACGTTACCCGGGTGAAGATCCTCGTGGTTGAAGCCCATTTCGTGAAGACTGGCTAGTCGGCTAGCAAGCTGCGTTGCGTATGTCAAGGTAGTGTACCAATCACTGTCTGGATCACACGGTTTGTTCTCTAGAGTACCCGTATCAGCGAATTGCATAATCATCAAATATTCTCCGATATCCGGATGACGTGACAAACCTAGAACATCCATTGTGGGAGTACTACTGTTTACACAGCGACTCAAGTAAACATTTAGTGCCAACTATAAGGATAGGTAGAATTTTATCAAGATTAAGGATTGGCTTTCGACTTTTGGATAATATTTTACTGAGCACGAGGGTATTGGGTCTTCTTGCCTCTGCAACCATTGACGGCTTCAACTCTTTGGCGGCTGCCCAAAAAGGTGGTCCGTTCACGTAGATCTTTGTTTTATAAACTTTGGCGAACCCGCCTTTGGCAAGTGGTTGAAAGCAAAAGAGCTCGTCAGGAGGAACCCAGGCAAGGTAAGGCTTCAGCTGTGGTGCGCCCAAAATTTCGAGGCAGGCACTGAGTTGTTCTTCGGTATCTGGGCAATCTGGAAAAGTATTCTTCCATATCGAAATGGTTCTTTGGTGAGATTTATCTAACTCGTCGAAGGGCTTAATTAGAGCCAGCAAACTTTGGAGGCGTGTGGTAGACATGTTGGTATGTAATTATACAGTCAAAGTGGCATCTTTTTGTACCTGATTGAAGCATACTCGTGTTCAACTGCTACTGTTCTGGTTGGCTGACTGTAAGGCGCAGGGCCACATGGCACTGTACTATAAAAAGATTTTGCCTGCGGGCTTGGGTATATATATGGGTAGTAAACCGAACAACGATTTATGACCATGAGCAGCTTGGCTATCTATGGACAATGACAAAATGCACAATGGCAATGGCTAATGAGGTTATTGCACAATACAAAAATGCAAAAAAAAAAAAAAAAAAAAAAAAAAAAAAAAAAGAGAGATGATGCATGAACCAAAGATGATGAAATGATATCAAGAATGAATGAGCCGAGAATGGCGTGGATGAAACGCAATGCAAAAATAACAACCCAAACGCACAATGCAAAAAATGCATGAGAAGCTGAAGCTTTTTCGCGTCAGCTTTTTGCGTCAGCTTTTTCGCATCGCGTGACGAATCTTTCCTTTCCTTCCCTTTCCTTTCCTTTTTTTTTTTTCTGGCGCCGAAGCTTCCCTTTCTCCTTCCTTGCTCCTTCCCTTTTCCCCTCACGACGAACTTCCCTCTCTTTTTTTATTCCATCGCGACGAAGCTTCCCTTTCTCCCTGCTCGCATAAATAAGTCATTTTTTACTACCCGGCAACCTCGACGTCCACCTCCCAATACGGAATCACCTCTTCACCAGCTCCTCCAAGAGATCCATATTGAAATAGTCAGGCCGCTGAAAATTGTGGCTGCCTACGGAGGCCAACTCTGTCCCTTCTTCGGACATTCTGGTTCTCAAAGACATTTCCAACAAGTACACCTGAATTGTATACATACTTCACCTCCCCAACCCCCTCGTTGAACTAGAAAATGGTACGAAAAAAATAATATGGGAGAGCTCCCTCAACGAGGCGAGCTAAAAAAAAAAAAAAAAAAAAACTCTCAGCTTACACGAACATTGAAGGTTAGAGTATATCCAAACTCTAACAAAAAAGGATTGTTAAAAAATGGATGGGGTGTTATCGCATGGTGTATAGTATGGTAGTTGCGAATCATCTTCGAGCAAAACGACGACTCCACGAGAGGTATCAAAGTTTGTGGGTCTCCAATGGAAGACTATGACAGCCATGGAGAAGAAGGTATGGGAGCGACCTTGCAATCTCCATTTCTATATCTATCTTCTTCTACCCTCCTCTCTCTCTCTCTTTACCATCTTGCCGATAAGGAATGTACACAAGAGAAATGGAGACCTTGCCAATTGCCCTCCATTATACTACACAGTACTGTCCGGGCCCCCAACCAGTCCTTCTTCAGAAAACTTCTCCGGCTCGAAATTAAACACACCAGGAAGTGGGCCTTTATGAAGGACATGCCTTACAAAGTTTTCGACCATGCCATTCGGATGCCTTGTAAGCAAAAAAAAAAAAGAAGTGATAAAACGAGATAGATCCTCTGAATTCACGTCA
Organism: Endogone sp. FLAS-F59071; assembly: GCA_003990785.1. Lineage (NCBI taxonomy): Eukaryota > Fungi > Mucoromycota > Endogonomycetes > Endogonales > Endogonaceae > Endogone > Endogone sp. FLAS-F59071. The sequence continues at coordinate 11,409 of RBNK01000107.1, read as the reverse complement.
CCATCGGTTGCATTTCATTTCATTTCATTTCATTTCATTTCAAAAAAAAAAAAAAAGGCAATTCGTGATCAGTATTGTCGAGAACCACTTCGCTTTTGTGTATCGCTCTTGCATAATATAAGAATACTTGCAAATAACGAGCACCGTAATCGTGAAGTACAATCGGAAGACCAACCTCAGCCACGAGTATCGACGGCGAAACAACCATTTGCGTGCGTTGGGTGTTGGGCGCATTGAATGTGCTGGCTGTGCAAGATAACAAATAAACATCGTAACGGCTGCTCGGACGGGTATAACAATCTTGACATGGGTCCCTCGGATCGGCCCTTGGTTCGAGTTTGCTGGTCGGGTCTACGACTATATTCGGATTGGGTTAGCTGTTCGGGTTGCGCTATGTCGTGTCGGTTTAGCTTCCTACATCGAGTTTATTATGGTCGAGTTTTTTTTGTACAAGTGGGATTTCTCCTAGGGAATTGAATAAAATGACACGTAATAAAGCTTTCATAGCAAGGAGAGTATATGGTGGGGCGGAGCTTCGAAAAGTAGACAACTATTTATTGTTCACTGGACGTCTTGCTGGTTTTTGGCACAAACCCATTAAATATATTGACCAACATCTATAACTTTGTTGGCGTGAAGCGATGTGTATATCTAAACTAAGGTAGATTATTTATACAAGTACTGAGAACCCTTCAATTCAACGGACTCCATACTCGTAGTCAAATCCTTCCTTTCCGTACTCGAACCCAGCAATCCGCTATCAATCACATAACTGGATAGAAACATCTCGAGCTTCTCCACCCGTTCCCTGAGGATAGCGTTATCTTCGACGATATTATCCAACTGGGACTTGGGAATCCGATCAGCAAACGGAGTGCCGCTATTTATAAAACTATCGGGAGGATTGAAACCTTCCCTTAGCGGACCAGAGAGTACCCTTTTGAAAATGATTGTTTGGAAAATACCCCTACCAAAAAGCAAAGAAGAACCCAGTTAGATGTAGAATAATAAAATATATCATTAATAGGAGGGAGAAATATTACCATGGTGAGATTCTAGTAACACCAAATAGAAGAACGAATACAGAGGCGACACCCCCGTAGAGACCGCCTATGAGACCAAGTAGTTCACTCCACGTATGATAGTAGCGCTCAGTAACTATCGTATAGTAAGCTGTGTTGGCACCGAAATAAATACCCACTACCTTAAAGTCTGATATTTCTGTTGAGTCTAATGGTACAACGGTGGTGGTCTGTGTCTGTGTGTTGGTGTAGAAGACGTTGCCTTCAACATCGTGGTTCTCTGTGAAGTCAAATGATATCCGGAGATACTGTCCGGGGATTATATTGTATACCATTGCTGGAAACTCATCTAGCAGGTTATTTTCATAATATGGCGTTTCTACGGTAGTGACATAGAGATTGACGACTGCATATGGTGAGATTGTGGTGTTGGGTAGGAGTCTCACGCTCATTGAGAAAGCGTTGATGCCGTCGCAGCTGGATGGAGGGTCGGGTTGTTGGTTGCAGCTTACATAATCCGCAAAGTAGAGGGGCGCCAACGGGTTAGAGTAGTAGGTAATAATTTGGCTCTCTGAGTTATATTCCTGGTCCAAAAACGTACAACCAGGATAAAGTTGGTCGGAGAAGGAGTCGTTTCTTAGTACATGTTGGAATTTACATGTCGTATTGAGGTAAGGCGGCATCCACGAGGACATGTTCATCGAATATCCCAGTCCAAAAAAATCTGTAACATTGAAGAAAAAAAGTTAACATCCATAGTACCAGAGGAGGCAACGTACAATTAACTCTGTAGAGAGACTTACCAGGGAAAGGCAAATAGGGATTGTAGTTTGAACTATTTCTATACACTCGAGTTGAGGTAAAGTAAGTTTCCTTTCTGAAAATTTCGACACAAAAATTAATATATAATTACTTATGAGCTCAGAGTTCAAAAATGTATTTTTCATGCGACAGTACTCGTACCTATTCAAGTCGATGATCAGAAACGTGAAATAGACGAGAATGCCAACGAAACAACCTATGGCCATCGTCGAACGCAGGAATTTAAACCAACGTGGTTCAAAGCGTCTATTCGGTCGAAAGAGATCTGCTACGTCGGAGAACATTGTGAATAGCGCTTAGAGGTAAAATGTCAAGGGCTAGATGCCAATGGACGAGGATATAAATGCAAAATACTCTGCACGTTTTTTTCATATGTTTTACTTTCTATTCTTGGCTTTCCGCAGTCTGTCGTATGTACATTACACACGAAGCGGTAACACAAATTACGGAAAGCCATATTTATGATCTTCAACACAATGGCGGTCATTTGATTTACCCGGATTATGATTAGATGATCGTAGCTTAGGCATTTTACATTTTACACCTCTCTCTCTCTCTCTCTCTCTCTGTGTGTGTGTGTGTGTATGTGTCTTTCCTTCAAGCCTCCATCCCGTTTACAAACTCAATTTATACCGTAGCTATGTCGTAACCACGTATAATAAATAGTAGCTGTCTGACTTACGAGACGAAAGAGAAGTACGTCTTATTCGATTGTGTTAGAAATTGTTTTTAAGGTTTCACTTGTGTCCAGTAGTACTGAGATTACTTATAGGTATTATGCCGGCAAGCTTCAAAAGGGCAGTGAACAACCAAATAAATAAATTCTAGGTCACACACAGATTGCTGCATCAGGGCATCAGGGTACAATAGCTAAACTCTACTTGGTAGCGTGCAACAGAAACGATCGAACCCCTGGGAGCAATTCATAACTTGTTAAATCGGAAATCATTTAATTATATACCATACCGGTTTGGCCATCACCACGCACAGCGAACCCGTATGATTTTGTGTCGTGGCAAGGTCAAACTTCTCGTACCCAAACTTTAAGTCCATACACACAAACCGTGTCGAGAATTTGTTGTAGTGGTTCAGTATTCGGTAAGCGATATATGCATAGATCGACTGCTTGCTTTTTTGTCCCATGGCTTGTATATATTCACGTGGCATTTGCTGGCTTGGTAGAGCCATCCTTGTCTTCTGCTCCCTCGCCCAAGCACAACCTCCACAATCACAAATACACCACCGGACGCCGCAGCACTGGCGTCCCTTATTTCAACTGTGTGGGCGAAAGCACTTGCAGTGATTACACGCTCGACGTCGTGCAATAGACTTTGACGGCCGTAATGTCTAGTGGCGCTGCGACAGCGAACTACCTTTCGACTTGAAGTTTGGTCGGCTACGAGAGGTTTGACCACCCGGACGATTCATATATCCTTGTTGGAAGCCGTGGGCTAGATTATACACTGTATTATAGAGAGGACCAGGAGAGATATGTCAACTTTCCAAGGGATCCGTCCTATGTGAGTACGATTGGGTAATGATCCCGTTTGTACGTGTTCACGTCGGCCGACCACTTGCCATTGAATGTACTCCATATCACCTACAACCAATTAGACTAAAATCCCTTTATGCTCTACCTCAAAACTTTTCCCGGTGCTTCTCCAGGCCCGCACGACCAACATTGCTAAAACCATCTTCACCATACTATGGATTTTCATGCTCGTCCTCATTGTCGTCTCCGTCGTCTCCGGCTGCTTTGCCCGCCGTGACCCCAACGGGTGGTGGTGGTGATGGTGGCAGCGGCGGTGACGGTCTCAGCTGTTTTTACTGCCCCAAGTCTAGCGGCATCCGGGACCAGTGGGTTTGTTTGTCAACGACGGCGACCTTTACAGTGCGCGCAACCTCTGATATGCAGTTTTTTTTTTGGTTTTGATTACTTTTCTTACAGGTTAAATCGAGCAAAACAAAGCCACTGGCCTAATAAACTAAAATGTTTGGGCGAGCGATCCCCATTTTTAAAATCAATTGTCGAGTAAGAAGGGCGTATAAATATTTGTGAGAAAGCGGCTTTTTTTTTTTTTTTTTTTTTTTTTAAAAAAAAATAAAAATAAAAATAAAATAAAATAAAATAAAATAAAGATTCAAGTATTTTGCGGTATTTCCGACGATGGTTATTTTTTTTTTCCATGCGGTTGCTTTGATATGGACACATTAGAGTAATAAAACGATCCATAAACAATTTTAACGTAGCACTTCTACTGAACTGATAAACTAATGGGCAACTAATGATTTTTAATAGCAAAATAAATGCAAACCGCAAAAACTCTCAGAAAAGTGAGAAGATATATTGGCGAAAAATACATTGGATAGCGCAAACTCACCTCCAAAAAAAAAAAAAAAGAAGAAGAAGGAGGGATATAGTTATGTACACATTATTCAGCTTGACACCACTGAATGCCACATAATATTCAAAGAAAGGCTTCAGATGATGTAATATGGTTTAATAAATGAATATGAAAGGAGAGAAAAATAATAACCGAACCGGTCATGTCTATAATGGTATGATTACAGCGAGTGAGGAAATCGCGTGTGTATGGAATGGCGATGCTCTGCAGCAAAATTCGTTCAATGTTAGGTGCACAGTCTCTGTCACGCAGCTTTCATATGCGTAAAAAGTCCTCATCGTCTAACCGACAGTCTTCTTCAGTGCAAAGTGCTGCAGAAACAAACTGGCAAGGAAAGCAGCGCCGGATAGGGGGATGGCGACAGTATAGACGAGGTCGAGACTAGCGACATAGCCGTCGATAACCTGCTCCTTAATGGGGGATGGCAGGTCGTGGACGAAGGTGACATTATTCTCGGCGAGCCAGATGGGAATAGTGAGGTTGAGTGCAGTCAGCTCGGAGGAAAGCTTGTTGTTGAAGATGGAGCCTAGAGATTTAATAAGGTACATGATGATTAGCTGGCTACCTAAAAGTTTGATATTGAGAGAGAGAGAGAGAGAGAGAGAGAGAGAGAGAGAGAGAGAGAGATAATGATGGGAATGTATAGAAATCATGCATACCAGCAATGGCAATACCGAGGACACCACCAATAGTACGCCAAAAGTTGACGAGCGTTGTGATGACAGCAACACTATAGTACAAGAAATATTTAAAAAAGATAAGAAAGAGGCCACGCACGAGAATGAATTCGTACAGTGCGCATGAAATTCGAAAAAGACATACTCCTTGTACGTTACGCTCGCCTGCGCCGCCAACGTCATAGTCTGCATGCTAAGGCCGAGGCCGACACCGCAGATCAGCAGGTAACCGATCTGCTCGCCGCGGGAGGAGTCTGCCTTCCATGTAGAGAGCAAGCCAGCGCCTACAGTCATGATGGCCATGCCACCGATGATAAAAATGCGGTACTTTCCGGTCCGGGACACTAGTTGACCCGCAAAAATGGTGCAAATGACCAAGCCCACCATGAGTGGAATGAGCTCGAGACCCGAGATAGTAGCGGATTCGCCTTCGACGACTTGGAAATAAACAGGAAGATAGTAGATGAGGCCAAAGAATGCCATGCCGAAGAGGCAACTGGTTACAAATACGGACAAGGGCGTCCGCTGGCTATACAGATAACCAGGGATGACGGGTTCCTTGGCATAATAGGTCTCGATAATAACAAGAGCGCCGATGAGGACAACGCCAACGACAAAGAGAGAGATGATAATGGCAGAGTTCCAGGCATATGTGTTGCCACCCCATTGGACAGCGAGCAGGATAGCGATACAAGCGCAGATCAGGGTGATGGTGCCCAGAAAATCGATGCGGGCAATTTTTTCACGCATGGAGCCCTTGGGTTGTGGAAGCTGGAGGAAGACGACAATAACAGCGATGGCGAGGCCGCCGATTGGAAGGTTGATGTAAAAGTTCCAGCGCCAGCTGACGTCGTCGGTGAAGGCACCACCAATCAGCGGACCGATCACCGATGAAAGACCAAAGCAAGCGCCGATGATACCTTGATATTTGCCTCTATCACGCATGGGGACAATGTCGCTAATCACAATCATAGCCATAGCTGTCGATGAGGGCATTTGATAAATTTAGATACGTGATACATAGGATAAAGTATAAGGCTGAACAAATCAGTTGCACGATAAAACATACCCATAATGCCACCACCACCAATTCCCTGGAAGGCTCGGAACTGCAATTTTGGTGAAAGCAAAAAGGATTAAAAACATTTAGCTAATGCTCGAATGTTAATTGATCCGTTGACAATATGTCTAATATTCGGAAGACTCACAATAATAAGCATAATCATATTCTGGGCGGCACTATATGAAAATAAAAAAAAATTTGACGCAATAAATGTTAAATGCATGATGCTGGTTTAATAAATCCACAGGTATATTCCCGTTTCCGTAATATAACATACCCGCAGAGAATTGAACCGGTTTCGAAAACAACGAGTGCAAAAAGAAAGGTGGCTTTACGCCCAAAGATGTCGCTGAATTTGCCGTAGAGGGGTTCTGTATGAGGATTTGTGTATATGAAGATTAAGCCATCGTCTACTACTATTTTAAAATGTTATTGCATTGCTGGTTAAAAAATATATATATTAACATACGAAATGCCGTTGATGTCAACCTGTTTGTCAACAAAAAAGATTTTTAATGGTGGTTAGTGGGTCCTTTTTTAGAGCAAAAGCCTTTCATACAAGAGAAGAGACTGACTTACATGTAGCCTGTGCCAACCCAACCAATCTGGTCAAGGGCGGCAAAATCCGAAGCGATACGTGGTAGGGAGGTAGAGACAATTGTCTGGTCGAGGGATGAAAGGAATACGGAAAGGCAAATCCTAATACAATATGATGCATCATAACGTGTTAGCGGGTTTGAGATTTGTCTGTGCGGCAGGTTGACTTCAATATTCAAGGGGAAAAAACCCCTAAGTTTTCTTTGCTCACCCAAGGAAAACGAGCGCAAGTTTCGTGCCGGTAAGTTTCTGGGCCTGGGAGTCGGGTTGTTGAGCCTCAACGTCCTTAGTATCGGAAGGAATTTCGGGTTTCTCTTCGTCCGTTATCTCGTTAGTCGAGATGATCTTTTCATCGGACATGCCGATGATAGTGCTTTCGTTGTTGTCGAACGAAGGTGTCGGTGACAATTCCTCCGCTCTTTTTTCTGAGTCGTGCGATGACATGAGTTTGAATGTATGTATTGTTGGGTGACGGAAAGGTTGTGGTGTCGCCTGTGAAGCGTTTAGCGTCCAAAAAGTAAATAGTTAGACATCCTTTTTAAAGTAATCATCGGTGCGGTTTCTCGGTCCACCAGCTCTGTTGCGTCGCACCAGTCACTCGAATTAGGCAATTCGACGTTCCTCAAGGGGGAGGTGAACACTCGCACCGCAGCCGATCACTCATGCAGAAGGTGGGGAATGGGAACTAGACCGCGACATGTTGCAAAGTCACGTCTTGTCGTACCACATGCAGCACGGATAAATGCAACCGGTATGCGCGTCGCACTAAAAGGCCGAGACTGCGCGCGTTTTTGGTGGCGATTTTCAGGGAAATCAAACAGAAAAAAATGGCGTCGCCGCATTATACATTTTATCCGAGTTCTGCCGATGGATGGCTGCAACAAGGAAGTGGAACAATCCCCGGATCCGACATTTGTAGCACAGAGACTTGCTGCGGACTATGATTTTGCCGTTCTTGTTTCCCGGTAACTTCTGTCTCTCTGCCTCTAGTAATTTCTGCCTCAGTTAACTCAGTTAATAGTTTTTTATTTCATTTCATTATTTAGTTTGATTAATACTCTCTCGAGAAAATAAACCTATAAATGGTCTTTTACCTCCATGCCGCTTACATGACATTCGGCTTATTACCTTAATTCCATTAGTGCCAAAAATATTCTCGGCACTCCTTAATTGGCTGTTCCGAAACTCAAATGAATGGTTGAATTAATTAAATACATTAATATTCAATTGATATTTCTTTCACTTTAATAACCATTTCTATACACTTGAGCTTTGACTTAACAAAGGATACTATATTATTGTTACCTCTTAAAATGTTCTATTCTTCTTTATCACAAAATTATTTTCAATATCTGATCTTGTGTTTTGTATCTGCATATATCTGATCTGGAGTTTTTTGATTTTTAATAACTAAATTATTTCTAGAACATATTATCATTTTCTGATATATCATTTCATATTTATTTATTCAATATAAAATCAGTTGAAAGTAAAGTAAGCAAATCTATTGCTATAATAATTGAGAAGATAAGTATTAAAATTACAAATATCTTTTCACTCTTAAAGAATATCTTTTGCACTTATTTAAATATCAAAAAAGGATATTAAATATATATAACATATGATATAGATAATCAGTATGATCTCATATATCTATATCTGTTCCAGAATCTATATGACTGTCTCCTTATCTTACTTATTTTATCTGGAAAAATACTAGATATAAGTAAGATAATAGGTGTTAGTCTTATATCTAAAATCAAAAAGTAGCTAAAGATATTTAACAAGATATCTTTTTTTTCTATTCAACTCTTTGATCTGAGTATTCAATGGAACAACTCAGTTATACTGCAAATACTTATGAAAAGATAAATTATATTAATAGATATAATGTGATAAATATACTAATAACCAGTCATTCATTTATTAAGAAAGCTCAGAGTATCAGATGTGATATCTCCCTTTGTATATTCTTACTACAGCTAAACATGCTGTGCTTTTTAGGCTTTACTATAACTGATATTGAGGTATTCTAAGACTCTGTGCAAACTGATTTATTTAGATAGAAATAAAGAAGATATTTATACAAATTGAATAACTAAGAAAAAATAATCAAGAAAAGACTTTGCTACAAGTATAACTTGATAACTGCAAATAATATTTCGTTGATAAAAATGAGATTAGTCACTAAAAACTATGTTCATTATTGGTGGTAAGATCACTCACTAAAAATAACACTAACTAAGAATAAGAGAGAACAGGAAATTAGAGTAACTTCTAAATTAAGCATAGTAACAAATTTATGAAAATTAGTTAAGTTGGAAGTTGGCCATCATATCTGGGGACTTAACTGGAATATTTTATCCTCAAGACTAGATAAAAGTAAGGTAATTTCATTCTCAATAATCTGGTAGATTTGAGCAATTTCTATATAAGTAAGTTTGACAATATCAATAGTCTTTCTATAGAACCTGGCTAAAATCTATTCATATCTAAGGAAGAGTATATAGGTCCTATTGGCTATGTCTTTTTCAAACTTTGACAATAGTATTTTCTATTTCTATAAATGCTGTCGAAGGTAGCAAGTGCATTCTAAATGAAACCTAATTGTAGCATTAGTAACTCAGCTTTGATTGCACAACTATTCATAGTACTGCTATGTCAGGATTGTTGTAATTATTAGCTTATTATATCTCTCTCCTATCAATGATCGATGCATCAATGATCGATGCTACGTCACTCGATCGTGGCTTAGACGATCTTTGTTTTATATCGATCAATTATAAATTAGCATTAATAAATACATGTATATTGGTTTCATTAGCCAGTGCGCTCTTTACTCCAAACACACATTTGAAGATTAAATTTCAACAGGTTATGAGCCCCGAGCTGCTCAAATTGCAGCTTGACAACCTGAAATCTACGTAATCATCTACGCAATTACAACTGCGATTACTGTAAGTGTTTATTTAAAATTGTAAACAATGCATCAAACAAAGTGATAAACAACACAACAAATGACACCGCGATAAAGCAACGCGATAAATATGTAACAACATAGCATTCAATGACATGACATGACGAAATGGATAATCTATATGCATCATCGTCATCTGCAACAAGATCGACAAGATTGCAGTCTAAATCAAAAACAGACAGATATCAAACCCTTAATGATGATGAAGGATTGGATAGAAACTATCAGAGCAATATTGCATTTAGCCTCGATTGACAGAAACAGATGGCTATAACGATCAGAAATCAGAAAGATAAATTAGATATGCTTGCAACCCTAATGGGCAAATTGATGGCAAAAATCGACAAAACAATCATATTACCTAGCGTGCCAACCAATCAGAATGCAGCTACAGAAGGCAACATGCTATGACCATCACCATCACCAACAACATCAACAAAGCTTAATGATCTGGTGAAGGAGTACCTGAGATCAATCAACAAATTCGATGGATCAGGTGGCATACCCAGATTGTTTGATTACTTTGATACCGTAGAGCAATTTATCACCAGCGCCAATCTATTAGTACAAAAGGAGGAAGTCAACACAGCGATCAGTAAAATTACAGGCAACGCTAGAATGTGGTTACGGAGGTATGTGAACACATCAGGAGAATTTGATTCGTGGGATGAGCTTAAAGAGGCTATGACGCAAAAATACGCACCAATGGAATAATTGTTACGAATGTGTGATAAGTTTGCAATGATGAAGCAAAAAGGATTGATCGAAGATTATAATGATGCATTCAACTGAATTATGGTGCAAATCGAAGATATGACCGACACAGAAGCTATACCGCAATATCTCTGGGGTCTAAGCCCCAGGTACTGGGAATTAATACTTGCGCGGGAGAATATGCCGACAATGCTGGAGGCTTTATAACTCACATGCATCAGGTTCGACCCAGATAATAAACAAAGGCGCGATGAAGCCCACATGACAGACCGAGGTGGCTACTGAGGCGGCAACCGAGGCGGATACCGAGGCGGCGACCAAGGCGGCTACTGAGGCAGTGGTCGCGACAATCGAGGCGGAAGTGCCGGACGAAGCCAAGGCTATAACAACGATAATGGAAACAATTGAGAAGATCATAATGACAGAGGCGACCGAGGCGGCGATCGTGGAGCCAATTGAGGTGGGAATTTTTGGGGACACCCTCGGAAATGTTACATCTGTGAGGGAGAACACAGAATATTTCAATGCAACAAATTCAACGATTGGGTAAAAACAGAAAAAGAAAAAGCTAAACCGAGAGCCGAAGCAAATCTGGCGATTGGCGCTATCATCGATTCGGGCACCACGCAACATATGTTCAACCAATTGGAGCTTTTTGAGACGGTGGCTGAGCACGATGGCTTGGTCACATGTGCAGGGAATGAGAAATTATGCACAATGCATGTTGGGACAATTGAGCTCAACGACGAGCTGAAATTATGGGATATCTTATATATACTGGAGATTGCCAGAAATTTAATATCTGTGTGGGCGTTGACATGTGATGGAAATGACATAATCTTCAAGAGCAACGGATCAGTAATTAAAATCGGCGTGGATCACAAAGAAGTCAAAATCAGACAAGCCGATGGTGACCTATTTCATTTATCGACATCACCAGAGCTAGAGCTAGGAGCAAACATCGCCAATTCCAATATCACCGATTCCAAGATTGCAAACATCGCTGATTCCAAGATCGATGACTATATATTATGGCATCACCGACTAGGCCATCCAGGCCGAAATACTCTGCAATCAATCAACAAATTTGTCACAGGGCTCGGAGATGTGTGGCTGTCAACCGGACAAATCG
>RBNK01000106.1:0-40310 GCA_003990785.1 Endogone sp. FLAS-F59071 | reverse complement strand
TGTTTTTTTTTTTTTTTTTTTTTTTTTTTTAATGGTCTGTTGGAAAACTGTTTTACAAGCGATATCTCGGGAAACTACACGTAGTCAATCTCGTTTCCTTTCGTTTTGTACTTTATCTTTACTTTTCCTTCCGCCGTCATGAAATAGATACGAGAGAGAGTCATTTTTGACATTGTGTAAACAACTCCCTGAACAAAAGGCTCGAGCTCGCTCTGTATTTACAATGGTATATTGCAAAAGTAACAACCATGTCGAGATACTAGTATTTCGGAAAAGCAACTCAATAATACAAACATGACTAAAATTCGGACAATCAAATACAAATAGTGGTTATAGAGATGAGCATATGTGCCTGTAGCAATGCTAAGGAATGTCAGTCTTAGATTACACCAAAACGATTTTCACCACGCAAAGCCGGCCCATCAAGTCTCTATCCACCCCCGACCAAACCCCGGCGCCGATGGCACAGTAGCCCTGAAACTCTCTGCACTGCTACCCCCCCGCTCCCGGACAGCTTTCTCGGACATGAAGCAAAAAGGCACAAACGTCAGCGCGCCATTTTCCCACGCGATGGCCAGGAGAGCGCCGCGCAAAAATTGGGGCGCGAATGCCATGCATACGGCATGAGGGTCGCGTTTAGATTCACCGTCCGGTTCTGAGATAATAGGTTTATCAGCCCAATAGGGGCCACGGATGTAACCGCTAAGCGAAGACAGAGCCGGGAATAAGAAAAAAAAATTGAAGGGTAGGAGATCAGCTCATGTACTTATAGCCCATAAACCCGCTCAGCCCAATGCGGTCTCCTTAGCCATCCCCACTTACCTATGTAGAATCCACCCATCTTGATTCACAACAACTCCCGCTTGAGGTCGTACTAAAAACACCGCTATAAGATTTGAATACTCATACGAAACCACCAAGCGTTCACCAGTCACAGGATCTATGGAGAGCTGACAGATTTCGCCACCGACAGAAACGGTGCGGCCTGAGGATAAAGAAACTATTTCGGGCTCATGGCTCGCTGCGTATACCACCATGCGTTTGCATTCTATGTGAAACCGATTGGCAGACGTAGAATAGGCATCAGTAAGAATAGGACTGTAAGAATAGGACTGCCAGCACGGTCAGAAACCGTAAATCCAAAAGGCATACACCACGAATATCCTTCATGTCTTTAGCCCTCCTTCCAACATTTTGACTATCCACAATCTTATAATCTATGAATATATACTCTTACCAAATAAAGGCGCAGGCTTCAGAATATGTAATACGTAGATATTGCCCTCCTCGTTCAGTGTATAAAACAAGCTTCGACCGTCAAGAGTCCAACATGCAGTCTGCTCGTCATAATGATAATGATTGTCAATTCAATGTGTACGTTATCCTGGTAAAGCTTTACCAAATGAGTAAAATAATACTAATAATATATAACGCAAGCTGCAAAATGACTCGAGAAATACGATTCCATCTATTTTTTTTTGTCCGTGCTCATGAACACATTGTCGCAGCGAAATCGCAATCCACCTACCTTTAAATTCTTTCCTGACGGATTGATGAATTGTTGAGAAGTCCATGTGCGTGTTTCCCATAAGCGCATGTATCGCCCACTATCAAAGAAAATAGGATATATATTATGAATTGTGTGTGAAAAATGGCCATTGTTCATTCACAGCCAGGTGGTCAATATACTACCACATACAATCATAGCTGGAAACAATGCGTCCTGTCCAAATTTTGTTTTTCTCGCATGCTGAACACGCTAGAAAGAGGAAAAAGAAGTAAATCATATCATACTCACGCTGATGCGACAAACACAAACGCTCCGTCCGGGCTCCACTTTACAAAAGCCGTCTCACCGCCCAACCTTCTCAACGGCACCGCCGTCTCCACACTGGTGTCCCATACTAGCAGCGTCCCTTCCACTGCCGACCCTACCACTAGCAGATGACTGCATGACGACGGGTCCCAGGAGAGGGTCGAGATGTGTACATAGCCCGGGTAACGCAGAAAATTCATCCAAACGGCGCGGGGCGTTGAGGCAGTGGAAGAACTTGCGGATGCCAAGTGGGAACGTTGAGTATCGTCAAAAGCGGATGGGGAGCGCGGGCTTGAAAAAAAGGAGGTCGACGTCGTTTTGGTGGAACCTAGGTTGGGCGGAGCGGCATCGGCGGGGTCCACGTTCACTTTCCAGAGACAGATCCCGTTACTGTAACGAGATTGCAATATGAATAATTATTGGAGGTGTCGGTTATTTCAATAAAGGTTAGAACGTTAAATAACCTAAATGCAAACCAAATTCTGGTATTTACCGACAGCCCACCGCCAGTACACCGCCGGCTCGTGGTTTCCACTCTATACAAGTGATGTCTTTTTGAAACTCATGCACAAGCACCTGCGTCGACCATGCTATAAAATGAAATACACAGAATAATAGTGAGTAATGCTGCTCTAGTGATTTCTTTCCAGAAGAAACTGCCTAGACAAAGATCAATATGAATATGCAGCAACCTTCATTCTTAACATCGTACAGATAGATTATATCTGCCCGGTGAGCAACGGCAAGTATAGGACGATATGGATGCCAGGCAATACAGCGGATGCTATTTTCTTCCAAGGATTCCAAAAGGTTCACGAGGAAGGTATTGTCAGAAGGTTTCTGAGGTGGTAGAGATTCAAATTTGACACGATTAATGGCTAACTCAATTCCCGCTCCATTACGACACGTGAATAATGCTGCTCGCAGCATAACGCACCCTGCCTAGAACGGAGCGCACAGGAGCCAAAAAACTTTCATCCAAGAGCTCATATGCCATGTTAACAAGTTGGGTCGGACCGCTAAAAATGAGACGAAAGAGATTAGATACCACTCTTGGATTCGTGCAAACAAGCGTTGTAAAGAAGGAAGAGTATGGTGAAATTTAAAGCAGAACTTACTCATTTTTCCTATTTCAAGTTAAAATACAAGTACAGAGGACCGTCAAACAGGAAGAGATAAAAAAAAACGGGCGAACAACATTCGTAGCACAGATTGAAATAAAAAAATATCTACCAGAAGTCAATCTTTTGACCCATTTCTTCTAGCCACACCAGCCATGGATCACGCTTGATTGGTTGCTTCAACCCGAGAGGTCGCTCCACCTTCCTCTGACGCGTAGGAAACGTCACGAAAGCCGGTACATAGGTAGGAGCATAGATTGTCCCCTAAAATGGCAAAGGGCCAAGATGTCATTTGCACTCATTGCAGGCTTTTGGATAAGGGCGATTACAGAGGTGAAAGACTCAAGAGCTTACCTCGGCTCGAGCATAGCGTTCTAGATTCGGATCATCTGGCCCGCTGAGCGTGACTGACGTGAAAGAAGCAATGCTGTTAGCGTGACGCTGACTTAGAGAGGACAGCAAGTGTCAATTCAGGCCATTCAAAGGTATTGAAACATTACCCAACTCTGAATTTATTTCGGCCAAAGTCACCTCGTCTCTGTCTGGAACGCGGTTCATTAGTTTTGTTGGAAGGAACGGTCTTTTGGGTCGCGTCGCTGTGTTATTCCAAATTTGGATGACGTCATAAATCCTTCAATGGTGCATAATGTTGACTTTGACTTTGTTCTATTATTCCATGCATACATATGTTCGCTTGAAGCAGTGGTATAGCTAAGCGCCGGAGATATAAGGGTCATATGATATACCAGGCGAAACACAGGACTTATAAAACGAGAGCTTGCTATTATCTAAATACGCAATGGAAATTGCATCTTGCTAGAGGATTATCACCGCATTAACCACCAACTCTGTTCTCGGATTTGCCATACGCACCTCGTCGGACGCTGACGACGATATCTACAGAAGGCTTAGGACATTCTTCTCGGAGATCTTGAAAGGTCATCATCCGCTGGATCAGAATCCTCATTCACTTGGACACTAACTCTAGTAAATTGTCACTGCTTGAAGACTTTCAAACGAACAGGCTATATAAATGCGGTAATTGCACTCACGACCTGGCGTGCATATGATGATCTGATTCAGGGTCTAAAGATTAGATACTAACACATATATTTTCTCCCATCTTATTTAATGTGGAAATGTTGGCTAGCTTGATTGTTTCTTATTTCTACGCCAGTTACCCCCCAATATGTACAGAAATGTTCAAATTAAAGGTGCCATGACCATCATTGAAACCACACACGCAAGGAACATGCATACTTATCACACATAGATAGCAACTCAAGTCCACAATACAGTTAAACGAATGAGATGGCGGCGATAATCAAGAATCTAAATTACACGATTATTAATCGGTGCAATGTGAAGTCAGCCGAAAGCAACATCAATCGTCCGTTTGGCAGGAACATTTGATACCGAAGATGTGCGCTCCTTGAATTTGAAGATGAGCATCTCTTGGGTATATCTAATAATATACGGAAGGGAGATGATATAAACCACAATCAAAAACTGAAACTGGTAACATTGGCTCCATCCTCATCAAATTGACGGCTCCACCCAATGTCACAAAAAAAAAAAAAAAAAAAAAAAAAAAACTGGCCTCGCGTAACACTCATTGGACCTTGCCGTACTCGAATAGTATATAAAAATCCACCCACCGTTCCAACTGATCCAGTTCCGCGACCAGCGCGTCAACGATTTCTTCTTGCTCAAGCCATCGCCGCAATGTTTGTTGCAACGTTTCATCATTGAGGATAGCTGGCGGTTCATGGATACTGTATAGAATCAGAGGCCCGGAAAAGAAAAAAACCTATAAGTAGTCTTCAGTGAAACTACATGTAAGCATCTCGTGATAAGTACGCCCGAATCCGCAATCTTTGAGCTTCTGCCTTGCCACAACGCTCCTTTGAAATTTTCATACTAGTGTCACACGCAGAATGAATTTTGTTGCTCACATTCATTATAGCGTCACAGCCTATTTTCTTTCATTTATGTTGTCGGCTTACTCGGCTTACCAAATCACTAATTCTAGTATACCCTATATCACAAGTTATTCCACGTACCTCTCGTCAATATCCATGTCGTGCCCACTTTTGCCAGTAACAGGATCTATGTATATATTTAACAATGTCTGTTAAGATACCGCAGAAAAATAGTATACCTCATTAGTATTTCAACTATTGTGTAGATATATATCTCACCTCTATCATTCAAGTGGCTTATCTCATATCCGGCATCCGTCAATGCTTTAGTTACTTTTTCAACTGTAAATTGAGAATGAGGAGGCGTGAGAAAAGCCGTCGCTATAAATCGGTTTACCCTATGTGCCTTGGCTGCAAACTATTCCGCCACACTCACTGAAGAAAGTTTGCCTCTGTTCACTTTTGCCATACGCATACCTTGCATGTTAGCCCACGTCTCGATATTTTCTTTACTATCATATGCACCGCCATCGACAACAGCTTCATTACCATCACAGCCACCATCACCAATATCACCGACCGAAGCCGAGCGCAAGAGTGCAAAACACACCTCGCGTAGGGTACCGAAGGATCGTAGCGTTGCTGAGGTAAGGAGCTCGTATTTGCGCCTGTGTAGATATACGCGAATCAAAGATACTGGCGGATCAATATCAAGCGAGTGAAGAGAAGGGAATACGAAAGACATACTTACAATATCAAATCTTCTTCGTCTTTTACTTGTTGGATTAGCGCGTTGGTGGTCATGAGACGCGATCGTTGTTCACGAATGCATCGGTAGAGTCTATTTTGTGCACCACATAAGAGAGGGGGGCTTATCAATAAACAGAGCAACGGTTACAACAAATAGTATTGGACACCGCTGAATGGATTAGCAATACATTCACCCTCAAAACTAGTGACATACCCATCAGCCTCACGATCTTGAATCTCGGAAAATGTAAGCGACATTAGGCTCTAATTGTACGAGTTTTCAAGCAAAAAATAGATCGATTAAAAAATCTACAACACTTGGCCGAAATCTGCCGAATGCATGAGTTCGTTATAAAGTCGCTTATAATACTACAGACATACCTTTAATAGCTTCAGTACCTCTCAACCTTTCAAATTTGTAACAAACAATTCCTATTCAGACCCAAATATGTTTCAACGCCAGGAAGCAGAGTCGTCTTTGTGGCTTGTGTATCAAAGCCACATACATCACGAGAAGAACACGCGTCACAAGAAAGTAAGCCTTTTTTACCTTTCACCAAAAGATTTCCGGAAAAACTCGTTCGAAAACAAAAGAATCCATTGTCATTTACGCTATTATTTGTCATAAATGATTCTGTCTGATAAGGCGTATCGTACCAGGCCCCCTGATCATCCCGGTATAAACAGTCGGGGTTGCCCCATGACTTACGCCAGTCGCATGACCGCTCCACAGATCGTGCGAACTAGGCCCTTCTATTTCCCTGTATGTGGGAGAAAGCGGCGGTAGGACTTTCGACGCGTTGTTCGCTGAAGAGGGGTACGTTCGTCACGAAAGTGGCAGAAGTTTAAGATATGGAGTTGGGTCTTGATACCGTCGCGTGAAACCGATGCCATTTAGGAAATCGCGTGAAATTCTGTCCTCCAGGAAACCGAAACGCGCCAAAACGACGTAAGCTGCGGGAAGTTCCATGGTTCAAATACGTCTATGAACTTAAGCATGGAGGCCGCGGAAGTAGTTGAAGGGAAATAAAATATTGGTAATACATACAAGGGAAAATTGCTGAGCCGTTAAATCGTCGTATGGAAGCCCACTTTAAAGTGATACAGCAGGTAATTGAACTTTTGCAAGTTATGACGTAAAGACAAAATTTCAGAGTAATGAGAACGGAGAAGCAACCGATTCATTCTCGCCAAGAGCCTTGTTCATTTATTGATTCTACCCCAAAAGATACATGGAACGCTGCACACACAGAGTTCGAATTTAACCCAAAATGGTGCCTCCAAAATTGGCTACTTAAGGCAACCTTTCAGGTTACCTTCTCTATCTCTAACGATACAAAGAGTTGCCTTCAGGGGGTGCAACGGATGACAGGTAACAATCCGAGACACCGAGATGGGCAATACCAGTACTACGATTGGTGGGTGTTGAAACAAGGTGATCGGGTGACGAGAATATTTCAAAAAGCAAAAAAAAAGCCGAATGCACCTGATACTACGAAGGCGGAGTCATAATGTGATAATGTGGGATGTTGTGCTGCGTCGTAAATAACCCCCCCACCTTGACAGAGACTCTTGGAACGTGCTGTGCCTTATCGTGCTGCGGGTGTAATGATACACATGGATAAAGTACACGATGCACTGGCTCGTGCTGATGATTACAAGATGCCTCAGACACCACGGCATCAGGTATGTTCATCGTTTGAGTCGTGTGAGGATCGTTACTCAAAATTGTAAGGATGTAGGGGTTCCCACACTTGCCCACAGGGAAATAAATGCACAACCATCTACCAGTCACAGCATCAAGGTGTTTTGCATTCGTCATGAGTTTCCACCATTCATGAAGACGTTTGCACAATATGTTTTTTTTTTTTTTAGGAAAATTTTTTTTTTTACCTTTTCTTTTTATGTAGTTTTCTTCCTTGACAGCAAGTATCCCACGCCCCACGCAACAAGCGTGCAAGCATGGAGTAACAATCACTTACCCGGGTCCGAACTCTATTATCCCGATGTTTGCTTCACATGATGATTGCCCCCCTGACACTCCTTCCTCGGTCGATCTCTTTTGTGTGCTGCCCAAGAAAGATTCAGGGAACGAGCATGTGTGACTTGGCCTGCCGAATGCGGCCAGCGCCTTGTGCTCCTTGCTCGAGGTTAATGGCGCACAACGTTCGGGCGCCTTCCTTGGAATGGCGCAGCGCTCTGCCGGGAAGGAAAGGACTGCGAATGATATAGAATAGAGAGTTGTCACACTGCTGGATTTGCATCATTATTGGCTCGAGGGCTCTTTGGTGAGATAGCCCCCTCTGGAAATTCCACCTTACGGGTCATGAGTGCAATAAGCTTTTTTTAATGGAACGTGAAAAAAGTTGGGAGAAGGGAAGGGGGCAAAAACCATTAGCAATGCAGAACATTTGGGTTTGAGAAAATATGTTGAAATTTCGATTGCGCATGAGGTTATTGGTCACACCACCTTCCTGAACAAGCTCGTCTTCATGACCTGCTGTTGATGCAATTATTTTCCCTGCGTCTCACCTATGTGTTCAACCGATCCTAACGCCGGGATATCCAGGCACGCACATTGCTAAATGCAAGCACAACCGCATGTTTCCGGGCGTGGAACGAGGATAAATCAAGAATAATTCGTCTCCGCTAAGGAGCAGACATGCGGACGGGGACAGA
The DNA here is from genome assembly GCA_003990785.1 of Endogone sp. FLAS-F59071. Classification (NCBI taxonomy): domain Eukaryota; kingdom Fungi; phylum Mucoromycota; class Endogonomycetes; order Endogonales; family Endogonaceae; genus Endogone; species Endogone sp. FLAS-F59071. The sequence goes on along the minus strand of RBNK01000106.1, from coordinate 32,022 downwards.
TGGAGGATTGGCAGAAAGCAACAGAACGAAGCAATATTGCGACGGCGTGAAGTTGCACAAACGTCACAATGTGCAAGTCACTCCATGTCTTGATTTGGGCGGCGTGGCGGTTTCAGCACGACTAACATCCGAAATGACAGAGCAGACGGTGTGCAAAGGTTCGTTTTTAAAAAAAAAAAAAAAAAAGAAAAACAAAAAAAACCGGGAATGTGACGATTGCGACAAAATGTCCACGAGATTGCTATATTAAACGCCCTCATTTCCAATCCGCGGCATTTTTTTGTTTCTGTTCCTTGTCTCATCCCCCCTTCCCCTCTCCTCAACTCGCGTATCAACTTATTTGATACCCTTCAAGACATCCAACGAACTTCTTTGTAACCTTCAACGAAGCAACACAGAAATATGTCTGAAGCCGTGGAGAAGATCACGACCGAAACCGAGGCCGTCGTCACCGAATCCGTCACCGAATCTACCCCCGTCACTGAGGTTACAGAGACCATCGCCACAGAAACCACGACTGTGTCTGGTATCGAAGAGGCTAAGGTTGAAGCCACTAAGGAGGATGTCGTTGTTGAAGGTGAGGCGGCTACCGAGCCTGCCGCCGAAACTACTACTGAGGCTGCGGAGGAGGAGGTTGTGATTGAGGAAATCGACAGCGGTCTCCTGCAAAAGAAGTCCAAGATTTTCGGATGGTCGGACCGCTGGTTCTACTTCACTGAGGACTCATATGAGCTCCCCAAGCTGAAGGTCGTCAGAAAGCATGCTTCCTCCATCGTCCCCAAGAGCAAGGACAAGGAAGACGAGATTTTCCGTGGTATTGCTCATGCCACTCACACAGGAAAGGGTCTCTTGTTCTACACCTCCAACTCCAAGAATACCGCCGAACCTCACGGTATTATTGTTCTGAGCCAAATTACCAATATTCAGTCCGTTTCTGCCGTTAAACCGGTCCTTAAGCTCACCACCAATCATCATACGTGGGAACTCGCCGCCTCGAGCGAGAAGGACCTCAAGCGCTGGGAAAAGACAATCCAAAGGAAGCTCGAAGAGGCCAAGACACTCGCCGTTGAGGAAACCGAGACCTACAAGGCTACGTTCGACAAACTGGGTATGTATTATTCTTGTATCTCCGACGTGGTAAACTCATTGATGAGGTATTTGAAAAAAAAAAAAAAAAAAAAAAAAGGGTTTGGGCTGGAATTTATAACAAAATTAGTGGTTAGCTAGGTTGTACTGGTCGGGATACGTAATATTTCAAACGCGTTATATTATATGTTCATTATGCTTCGAAATGGCCCTCTTTATAAGATTCAGTTTCCTGGATGATTTCTAACCGTAATTTCTAATAAAATACTCTTCAATACCGAATTCTCCAGTCAAAAAGAGCGCTTCCGTCTCGTCTCCTCCCCTCTCTCCCAGGGCCGTTAAATCTGAGGAAGTCAAGGTCGAGACTACCGAGTCTGGCGCAGAAGCCACTGGCGAATCTGCTGCCATTGTTACCGAGACTGTAACTACCGAACCCGCTACTGAGGTCACCGAAACCACCAAGACCGAAGAAGTTTCCGCCACTTCGCCCAAGATAGCTAAGCGCCGCTCGATCTTTGGCAATCCCTTCGGCGGCCGCTCCAAGAAGGACAGCGCCCCCGAGCTTTCCGCTACCGATGTCAAGACCGATGTTGTGGAGGTCGCTGTCACCGCTGAGGCTTCGACCGACGCAGCGGCTGATACTGTTGCTGAATCTTCGACGGAGGTCAAGGCTGAGGAGACCGAGGAGACCGAGGAGTCTAAGGTTGAGGAAGTCAAGACCGAGGAGCTTAAGGTCGAGGAAGTCAAGACCGAGACGACGCCAGGAACGGACAAACGTAAATCTTTCTTCGGGCTCTGGCCGTCGAAGAAGGTATGATTTTTTGATATCGTAGCAAAGCAATATATGCTGTGTTTTGGTATTATCTTGTTGATCACGTATTTCAATTGTCTATACCTTTAGGTTTCTTCTCCCTTCCCTATTTCTGTTTCTACTTCTCCGGCTGCTGAGACCAAGGTTGAAGAGACCATTGTTGTTGTTGAAACTCCGGCTATTGATGAGCAGCCTACCACCGTTACTGGGACGACCGAGACTGTTGCTGAAGGTATGGATTCAAACAGCCAAATACACTGTTTGGCTTATGGCTGGCCTAATAGATTCTCGTTTTTTTTTTTTTTTTTTGTTGTTGTTGTTCCCTTATACTCCACTCTGCTCATTATATTCACATGCATATTCAAATTTTAATACTCAGGCAATGAAGAGGCCGTTGCTGAAATCGCCGACGCCATCAAGACCGCCGATGCTGTCGAGGTTGTCGAGGTGATTAAAACTATAGGAGCTGCGGAATTGAGCGCCTCCAAGAGTACCCGTAAGCCATTGTTCGGAAAAATCTGGGGCAAAAAATCTGAAGAGAAGAAGCCCGAGGAGCCCAAGGCTGAAGGTTGGTAATCCAGGAATATTGGACGAGATTTCGAAATAGCCACTTGTCATAAGATATATTTCTCATCCTAAAATAATTTTATTATTGATACCTATAGAAGCTAAGGTCGAAGAGACTGAAGACATTGCCATCACCGAGACCGCCACCGAGACAGCCACCGAGACAGCCCCCGCCGAGGCCGAGACCACCGTTACTGAGGTCATTGCCACTGAAACTACCGACGAGTCCACCCCCGCCGCCGTGGAGAAGTCCGCAGCTAGGCCCGTTTCCCCCACTGCCGGTCTTACCCGCCGCCTCACCTCCATCTTCAAGTCGAAGAAGGGCGGTAAGGGTCACGAGACTGCTGCTAATTCCGTCCCTGAGGAGGAGAGGGCCAAAGTCGAGGAGACCAAAATCGAGGAGGCCAAAATCGAGGAGGAAGTTACTGATAAGGAGGTCAAGGTTGAGGAGGTCACGACCGACGCAGGGGAAGTGAAAGAGGAGAGCAAAGAGGAGATCAAGGCGGAGCTCTAGTCCCAAAAAAATTGACAGCTGCATTCGGAACCAAAAGTAGAATATCTAATTTTTCTAACCGTTTTGCGTTTCGCCTCATCTTGTTTCCTTCTTCTAACCTTCGAAACGTAGTTTAATGTAATCATCCTCTCTCCTTCTGAGACAAACACCCTCCCCCTCTAAGAAAAAAAAAAAAAAAAGGAAAGAAAAAAATTGTTCCACCATGCTTTCTTTACCACCATCTCTTTTCGTCGTGTTCCCGACGCACGCACGCTTGCTTCTCCTTGTCGCCCCTGTTCTGTTTATAGTCACATGCACAGTTCGTCTTTGCGTCTTGGCGCTACGTTCTTTTTCTTTCTTTTATGCTGAATAGGACGTTCGCTTATAATATCATTCTGTACCTAATATTGTGCTTCCCGAATAATGAGCTTTAGTGCTTCTTTTCTTTTATTCTCACGCACTTTTTTTTTTTCTTCTTTTGCTTTCATCATATCATATCATAGTCACTGGTTACCATTCATAATAAACTTCAAATGAACGTATAATGTCGGAGCCGCAGTTTATGTTGTAGATGAATAGTCCCTCTATATAGTAATTGTCTCGAGACAGACGACTATCTATATAAAGGGTGTTACTATAGAATGAGACAACTCATAATAAATCGTCACCATTAGCTTCTTGCTCAGGAGCTCAGGCTCTCTGACTATTTTCTCTCTTTTTAAGTGATCTTCAATAGCAACATTAGCTATTTAATACATTCAAGACTGACAATAAACAAAATAGAAGATGGCAGTGAGCTACTAGTTTGTATTAGTATACGTAGCTGTTGATAGTTGAAAAAAAAAGTATTGAATCTATAAATCAGAGTATATATTTTTTTATTTAATAGTAGGACCAATTATCGGAATTTCCGACTATTCGGAAAAATTGACTACTGACAAGATTTCAGAAAACATTGTAGCGCAATACCATAATATTTTTAAAATCATATAAATGCAAAATCCTACATATAAGTGCAAGGTTGGCGTCGGTCCCAGGCTTGCACTCATTTTTTTTTTTCTTTGTACAAAGTACAAAAATAGCAAGGATGGCATGCGTGGAGACTCGAGTCTTTCGTGGTTTGCGACGCGCGATGGTTTTTTTTTTTTTTTTTTTTTTTTTTTGGATAAGCAAAACCGCGGTGACTATATTACGACTATGCGTATCTGGTCGCGGAGCTCCAATTCAAAATCCCCCCCTTTTCATCATCGGTTAGTGCACAGCCCACATGGTACAATTCCTATTTACCTCAATGAAGCTGAAAAAAGGACTTGTGTATGTTTTACGAGCTGCGCCTTTATGGTCGCAGTTGCTTTTTGTAAACACGTGGCCACAATAGCCACAAATTTATTATCAGGATTACCAGTCCAACAATTAGACCTTTTGATTTCCATGTCGCGAAAGGTGATTACCAAACAAGAGGTGCCCAAAGGGAACAGACACGCGCAATGGCCTCAGCGGGAAGATCGTGAACGAGAGCGGAACAACGGAGGCAGCCGTTGGCATCAGGACTCCGAAGAAGAGGCCAGCGACGCGCCGGAAGAGTTTGGATTCGGTCACGCCGGAGATGACGAGGGTCACGTATGTCTGTCTGTCTTGGTTGTGATGGTACTCTGCGGTGTGACTTTGTAACTTGGTCTATTTGAACTCTTTTAGTATTCTCTAATTTAATTTCTTAGGAGAACGATAGAGACGACGAGGAAGAGGATGAAGAAGACGATGAGGAAGAGGATGGCAATGACGACGAAAAGATAAAACAGTTGCAACGTAGTATGTATCGTCTACCCGAACCAAGCCGTCTCTCGGTGACATTTTAATGCTTCGCGCATGGTACCCTGGCCATCACCCCTAATTGCCTTTGTTATTATCTTGCTTTGATTATTGATATACTTTGTGCTAGGTCTGGCGCATATTCCCTTTGAAAAGCTCGCCGAAATACAACAAAAGGTTGGTATGAAGGTGTTTCACAAGAATTTCCGGCGAAAGAACGAGGCAAATGCAAATGAGGTGGTAAACGACGATGAGGATGACGATTACGAGGTCGAGTCGCGCAAACCCGTACAAGAAACGGATAGGAATGGCGAAGATTCAATAAAGAAAGCGAAAGGCGTCAAGAGGTCACCCAAGGAAAGGAAGGAGTTGAAGCGGAGCAGTAAAAACAAGTAAGCATACGGTTTAACTTATTGAACATGTAAGGCTTTTAGCATTGGATAGATTGCATGGCCATACGATTAATGATGTGACGGGACCGTCAAATAGGATAGTGTATGGAAGACAGTATTGATAAATGACTTTATACTACTACTGCATTATCATACATTGCTGACGAGATCCGTTGATTCGCACCATCACTTAGACCGGCTGAATTAACTTCTAAGCGGCCCGTTGGACGGTTTAGGGAAGTTGTGGGAGCTATTACGCCGGTATGATTTTTTTTTTTTTTTTTTTTTTTTTTTTTTTTTTCATCTCGAAAGCCTTAGTTATTCACAATCTGGATAACCTTTCATCTTAAAACTTAATATTGTGTGGTTTTGTACTATTCTAGAAACGGCGCGATCCGCGCTTCGATCAGCTCTCTGGAAAGCTGAATCAGGATTTATTTGAAAAATCCTATAGTTTCCTTGATGAGTACAAGAGCTCGGAACTCGACATGCTGCGCGAACAGATTCGCAAGGAGAAGGATCAAGAAGAGAAGGAGAGGTTGCAGGATCTGCTAAAGAGGATGGTGAGTTACGCCCTTTGCCCGTTTGCCAGTCTTTGATCACCTTAGCATAGGACAGTACAGTGTATTCCACGGACCATTCAATTGTTCACATCTGCCTGCGTGAAACCAACAGCAATCCAGAGAGTTCACAATGAGAGCACAGAAGAATAAGCTTGAACTCAAACGCCAGCGAAAGAAGACGGAGATGGACCTTGTCAAGAAGGGCAAGAAACCCTTCTTCCTCAAGAAATGTATGTTTCCCAATTTTTATTATTACCCTTTCACACTCGATTCATAAATTTAAATTTACCTTATAATACGCTAATTAAATACCTGTGGCCATATTTCCCCAAAACTAAACAGCTGACGAAAAGAAACTCGAGCTCATCAGCAAGTTCGATTCCCTCAAGGGCACCAAAAATCTGGACAAGATCCTCGAGAAAAAACGCAAGCGTAATGCAGCAAAGGAGCACCGGCACGTGCCATACAAGCGACAGCGGAACGACTCATAGGTTTATTTCATCATCAATACAGAGTTCATACATACATAATGTAATTAACAAGAATAAAGCATAGGACTAATCGAAAGCGCCATAGAATTATTTTTTCTTCCAATCTCGGGAAGATGATGGATAGTATAGTCAAAGACAATTTTCGTCTCTTCTGGCGAGTGGTCGTCATGGTGACGGCAAGTCACAAACTGCACAACAAAATTCAACTACTTCGCCACCCTTCAACATGGACGCACCACAGATACAGCCCTTACTCACTATCTTGAAAGAACTCCGATCCACCGACCTTACACCATATGTCTATCAAAATCTCGAGGATCTGCTCACTTCTTCTATAAAGGAAACTCAAACGAACGCGAGCTTTCGGTAATTCAGCTTGTCCATCTCACAAATGTCTACTCTGACAATTTGTTTGACCATGATCGTTCACTTAAAGGCAGATCCTTGGAAAAGAAAAGGATTTTTGGGATGGCATAGGCAGACTGTATGATTTATCATACGAGCAGATTCCAATGGAACTACCTTTCGTCAATGCCCTTCAATTATCGTTACTGAAATTGACGCGAAACTTGTTCGCCAATGTAACGTCAAATCAAGATAAAGCATTGTATGTAGTTTACTTCTCTTGACTTTTAATCGTTTAGAATCGGCTAGCTTTGCCACATCCGTTCATAATAAAATTCCTTTCTCAATATAAAAATAATCAGAGAGCATGGCATCAACAAGCGTGTTGAGCGGATCGTCTCCTATTACATTACTCATAATCCCACCGAAAATGCTGAGTGTATGTAATATGGTTACCCCCCCCCCCCTTTTTTTTTTTTCGTTGGGAATATAGGTGGAAGCATCACGACTGACTCCATCACCGTTACTCATCCCCGTAGATTTTCTCATCATAAGGATGGGCACACAGGCTTTGTCAAACATGCTGACGGCGAATCCGACAGTACAGCAGGCTCTCTGGATAGATTTCATAAACCAGGGGATATGTAATAATCTCTTGATGTGCGTACGTTAACATGATGTTGGCCCCAATTCTTTATGAATCAAAAACTTCATCAATTTCTAACGAAAACAACGGACCACAGCTCGCTCGTCACTTGCAACGATGACCTCACGCTGAGTGCCGCTCTTGTCCTGATCCTCAACTGCATACACGGAAGCCGAGAGCGCAGGTTGTTCTGTGTTTTATGTGATTATTGCCAACTACCTTACAACACTGCAGAACTTACAGTCTCATCTTTTCACAGTGAAAGTCTGTATAAAACCGAATCAGGCCGGCGTCTTTTCTCAGGGGTACTGCAGCAAACCGAATTGCTGCTGGAAAACGAAGAATCAAAAAGTTTTGAGCTAATGTGAGTCGTCGATTGTGGATTTGGTTGAATTGGAAGAATAGACTTGATGTGGAAAATTGCGTATGTTTTTGCTCATATCCTGTTCTCAACTTGTTTCGCTGGATTCAGATACACAATCACTGGGCGATTAATCGAACTTGGCCTCTTCATCGCTCTGTTTGAATCTCTAAAATCCAGCAATGGGTGAGTACCATTCGAAATAATATTCACATTTTCTGGTCCACTGAACCTGAATCGAATGTTGGCCCAATCAAAATTTGTCATCTCATTTTACTTTCCTGTAGCGCAACCTTCACTTCAACACAAACCACCCTCCTCAAAATCCTCGACTCCAAAATCCATGTCTCTTCCTCCTCATCCTCCTTCATACCCCTATCCCACCAGCTTCCGTCCTCCACCATCCACGGCCTCGCCCGGATCTTCAACGATGCCTCCTCACGCGCTGTACATCTCATGCGCCAATTACCGCCGGCGACGCCTTCCACATCGCGAGAACCAGACGAGCCGATCTTGTCGTCAGTTGAGGACACGGCAAACCTGTACACGGGCCTCGTGCTACTGCTGCAGTGCTTTGGGTACCTAAGCCTAGAGGAGGCGGAAGCGGAGGCGAGGGTGAGACAGGCGCTGATAGAGGAAGGGATCTTGTCTAGCTGTTGTGGTGATAGTCTATCCTACTTTTGTCAAAAACCGCATGCTTGTTTTTAGTCTCGCGCTGCTCTTTCTTATTCATCCAACTCATGCTTCCTAGCCCTGCTTGCCCAAGCCGACATCACGATCCCGCGCATCACTAAGTCAGTCATGGCTCTATCGTCTGCCACATCTTTCTATGTCACTGATGCCGATACCACTCATGGATCCGTGGGGTTCAAGTACGTCAAACGGGATGTTGTACGGGTGTTAGGTAATCTAGCAGCGGGGAATAGGTCTGTGCAGGATGAGGTTAGTACGGTGTCCGGGTCTGCGGGTGTTGTGTACCGGAGGTAATGTTTCCAGCTGGATTGGAATGTTCGTGTGCAATACTTGGAGTTATGGTCACTCTAAGAGATGGCAATATGTTTGAAACTCGGTCATGCTCTCTATAATTTCCACTTTCGCAGATCCGGCGATTGGGTGGTATCCCTACGATACTGAACCAGTGCAACATCGACGACGCCAACCCATGTAAGTGACGACGAATCTTACTAGCTATCCCCTTTTATTCTCATGCTCGCGCAATCTTTGACCCGTCATCTCATTCTTTTGATCTCACCCCAGACCTCCGCGAGTACGCCATTCTTGCCCTCCGCAACATTCTCGCGGGTAACCCGGAGAATCAAGCATTGATTGCCGAGCTGACACCCGTCGGCGCTGCCCAGAATCCCGTACTGGGCGAGATCGGGTTGCAGGCCGAGGTGGGCGAAAATGGGAAGGTCAGGGTGCGGCCGGTAGAGAAGAGGGAAGAGGTGATGGGTCGAGAACCAGGGCCGGCGTGAAGGGCCTTGGCTTGTGAGGACGTGGTCAGATCATATATACTATGTTGAAAATGTATCATGCAAACTTTGAAGTAATGCCAATTTCTTGATAAAAAGGCACCGCTTTTTCGAGAAAGAGAAAGAGAAAGAGAGAGAGAGAGAGAAAGGGGGAGGCAGCTCATATTTTTATTAAATGATAGCACAAGCCCCGGAAAGTTGGACTCCCCGAATGGTATTTTTAAGGCGATCCTCACATTAAGCTACATTGTAGTTATTATACTAAATTGACAGGAAAACAACTGTGACACTATAATGCTAATGTATCTTAGTCCTTCTTGTACTTGGCGATCTGCTTCTGAAGCCACTCGACATACTCCCTGATGACGCCCTCCCTGTCCTGTAGTGGTTCATTATGCACTGATGGGTAGGGAGGAGGTTTGGGTCAGCAATTGAGTGAAACCACTAGTCTTGAGGTTCATAATCCCCTACACAATCTCACTTTTTCCCTCGCTTCCTTTTCAGAAACAATACCAAACCAAACCATTTCGAATACTTACATTCGTGGTAGTACTCTTCGTGTCCTCTCCACGTCTTATCCGTGGATGCGTACAGATCGAACGCGGTCTTGGAGTCATGATAAAAGTTGATCTTGTCGGCCGTACCGTGGGCCTGTAGGATTGGCTGTGTAATACTGGCACCGAGCTTCTTGGTCATCAGAGCTTTACCGTGCACAATCATGTCCTTGGCTGAGTGAGAGGGAAGAGTCGGATTCGGGAATATTGAACGAAAAAGAAAATTGAAATTTTTTTAATATGAAGTTTGATTTTGATTTTGGTCACAAATTCCTACCCAAAATGTGGCATAAAAAAATGAAGATACAAAAACACTAACCTGACTTCAACCCTGATAGGTTGTGAACGAGCGGGTCGGCTATATATTTTTTCACTTCTTCTGGATCGCGGCTGAGGAAGTCCGCGGAAACGTCAATCTTAATTTGGAAGGAAGGGACAACCTCAGCGACACCCTTGAGGATAGCAATGACGGGTGCCGGCGGACCCACACTGGGGGTGACGAGTGGGGCAGAGGAGATGATACCGTCGACAAGCTCAAGGCGATGGGCTCCCACAGCGGCATAGTTGAGGACAACCATGCCGCCCTAGAAAAATTGTGTAGTGAAGTAGATTATGGATAGTTAGTGTGAGATGCAGTTGGATTAGGGAGAATTAAGGCTGAGGAAGATGGAGAGTGAATGAGTTACTTTACCATGCTATGGCCGAAAAGGAATTGCGGTTTACCTTCTTGCTTCGTTCTGACGAGGGCCTCGTCGACATCGGCAAGGACTTTTTTAAAACTGTAATTAAAATTAAGTATGCTTAATTTAAAAATTCAAATTATGCAAAGCCAGCACGACCCAACTTCTTGACCTCCATGCCATCAGGTCCCCAATGCGTTGCTTGTTTTTTTTTTTTTTTTTTTATACTAGATCCCCAATAGATTGAAATTTACCCGCCAGTTACACCCAATGACTTGCTCTTTTTGCCCGTCTCCCCGAACCCTCGCTGGTCGAACCCGTGGGTCAGTACGCCGATCGTGGCGAACGCAGCGACTACGTGGTTATAGCGAGAAATGTGCTCACCAAAACCGTGGACGAGACTATTAGGCGGACAGGGATGGGTCAATGAGACGAATGAAAGGACTGAAAGGAGAAAGCGACAAAAAAACTTACACGAGTGTGGCAGTGACCTCACCGGTGGGAGTCCAGGTCTTGGTGAAGATGGGGTGGCCATCGGAAGAAGTGATCCACTCTTCGTCAACGGAGAAGCCTTCTACAGACATTTGCAAATGTGGTATTTGGATGGAAGCGAAGGCTCGGAGTGAACGGAGGAGATATATAAAGTGTGGGAACTGTTGTGGCGGTGTTACGGAAAGTTCCTTTTTCGGTGTAACAGGGAAAATGGAACACTTTAATTGCTCGCTTCGAACAACCACGCCAAAATGAACTACCCGCTCTCCTGCACACAACCTCTAAGTGCTGCAGACAACCTCTAAATCCACGAGATAAAAAGAAGAGGGTTACCTTAGTACCACTGAGATCGTTGGCATTATCCTGACACTAATAGTTAGACTAGTTATGGCTATTTCCATTTCTCGAATGTTAATAAAGAATAAAAAGAAGAAGCGCACTTTCTCAATAGAAGGTGTTATAGAATATATATTCTTCAATTGGGTGATTATTTTTGAAGGCGGACCAATTTTTTTATCAGGCGCCATGTGGATGACTGCCACTTTCATCGAGAAAAAAAAAAATTATAGCCCAATTATATAAAAGACGGGAAAATGTATATACGTGCACACATTAATGCATACGTAATATACACGTGATTTATAAAGTATATACATTCTTACATTCAGTGCAAACGGATATGCCAAGTTGGCGAATATTATTGCATTTTATGCTATTTATGCAACAGACTAATATTCTATAAAAGCCAAAGAGGTGTTACACGAGTGACTTGCGAACTAGGCATGTCAATCGATCTTACACACTTATTCGATCCACGAGGTCTACGAGGCGTACCCCCCTCGTTCCGACCAAAAATTCGCCGTGCTACCTTTTTTATCTATTACTGTTCCGATGCTAACGTTATGGTGGCAAAAGTTATATAGTAAATGACTGTCACATCAAGTATTCATTAGCAACATACCAATAAAGAACAACTATTAGCCAACCGGGTGGCTTTGGCATTAATTTTGGTCGGAACGAAGGGGCGCATTAATTTTGGTACCTGACTGTACATGCCAATCATGTTAACAAAGAGGAATAAGAAAGTCGCGCTGGCCAGGATTCAGATCAAATCGGGCAAAAAAGTCACCAGCTCTTTTCTTAGTCATGTATTGGACCAATTACACTAGTGTTTACACGGCACCTGATTGAAAGGGTCTACAGCGTACAAAAAAATCTGATTCCACGTTGTGTTGCTTATCCGGGTCTTATTACAAACCTAGATCGTAGGTGACACGCGGAAAATGCGCAGACTATATTATTGTTTTTATTTTTTCAAATGTAAATTATAAGGTTCGTTATTATAGCCGATAACCATATTTTTATCTCGATTTCCTTTAACATTGGTCACATAAAATGCAACATGCAATTTAGATCCTTTTCTTTTTCTTTTCTTACTGACTCCGTTTTGAAACCCAGACCCTTCCCTCACACTTGAACTAACCGCAGCAATTTTTTTACTTCATTTTTGTGTAACTGCTGAAAGGAAAAAAAAAAAAAAAAAAAAAAAAAAAAAAAAAAAAGCCTCCCAGACGGCTTGAGGGTGCACCGGAAAAATGGGCACAAGGTGGAAGCTCACGCCCAAGGAGGAAGGAGGGGAAGTATATCTGGTCTCGCTTACCATTTACTTGGTTGCCCACGAGGCCTTTCGTAATGGCCGATGGCCAGCATCGGCTGCCGCCCGATACCACCGCTATATCGATCCAAAAATTACCAATTTAGTAGGAAGACCGATAATTAAAGGTGACAATTTAAGAGATCGGCTCAGTGTTTTCCGTTTGTGATTTTAACCTATTGTTTTTTTTTTTTTTTTTGCAGGCAATTGTTAATTAGATATCAAGGGCATGCCAATTTAAAACACCATAATACTACCCGAACGAAAATCAATGAACGGCCACTTTTGCTCACTGACTGGAAATATAACCCATAAAACAATAGATACAAAATATGATCCAGGTTCAGGTCTCGAAATGTATAAGAGAAGTTCTAAATGTAAATCTATATATAAAAATAAAAAATAAAATAAAAAAGCGGCTTGTCTACTAAGCTCGCCGCAAGCGCATTACGTTCTCGAATAAAGGAGAAAACGAAAAAACGAGGTTAAGGAATTACAGATATATGGAAATAATTACAAAGCTAGAATCGATAAATATAAAATACAAAGGCGGTGGCCCGGATGGCGACTAAGTGTAAAAGTAATGAGCTGAGCAGCTTAATGATATTATTTATGTAGACATTCCTACATTACTCGACCGACTTGTTGTATCCACACCCACATACAAATATACTATCCTCGTTGAGCAGAGTATTATGGTCCATAGTCCCAGCCGGTAAATTTGAGAAGTAATAGCTTTGTTGCACCTGCATCAGGCATTTGACGCATGTAAAGTTATCACCCAGCTGGGAGATGACAATGCTCGTTATTTCCTCGAGAGGCGCCGTTTGTTCATGACTGTATAATTCGTTAAAAGCCAACGAGGTGCCGCCCGTGACGGAAGCGACGCCATTATCGTTGTAAGAAAATCTCGTGTCGCATACCTCCATGGTGAATTGAGAGGGATCGTCAAGAGCGGTGGTGACTTGTAGCCCTTGCCTTGCCGTGAATTGCTTTTGTTGCTTTATATTTTTGGATCCTTTATGGGATGGCAGTGGTTTCTTTTTGTCCGGAAAAGCGACGATAGGGGAATACGTGCACGAAATTCCTAGATGCCGACAGCCGGAGCAAGGGTCGCCCTTGTTGCATCCTCTGCTTCTTTTCGTGCAGCCGTCGCAGCGTCTTTTCTTGGCTCCCCTTTTCGTCGGAGTTGGCCTTGATAATTGTGGGCTTTCGATGATAAAAGGATCGGAAATGTAGGGAGGAATGTTCATCTTTAGTAATGTTTAGTCGGCAAATACTGAGTAAAAGTGTATTGAAAGTTGAAAAATTGCTTTATACTTTGTCTAAGTAGCTAAAATAGCATTACACCGGAAATTGGATCATGTCAGCAGTACATAAAAATGCCTATCAGGTTCCAGGCTCCAAGATACTTTTTTCCTCGTGGATCATAGAAAGGGAGCGCGACCTCCAAAAATGATTCAGGTGGTTCACGTGGTTCGACTTCGTACACTTCGTAAATCATCAACTTATGTATAACATTATCGACGGAAGCGGAAGAAGTCCAAGTGTCAAGTTGACCAATTCGGGATGAGCCCACTTACACTAAGCCACCGTTCATCTCGCCATGCATGCCACACGTTCCCTCTTCCCCTTTCCCCTCGCCTACCGTCCTACCTTCTCTCGACGTTTTGCCTCCGCCACCGCCGCTCCCTCGCACCAGTCACGGCCCCTCCCCGTCGCAAGTAGTACACGCACACCGACCCTCGTCGCTCTGGGCGTCGCCGGCGTGGGTCTATGGGTGGGCGTTATCGCGCTGGCGACCAACTACCAGCGCCAGTCGAGCAGCGTCGTGCATGGAACGTTATTCACAGTACGGTACGACCCGCGCGTGAAAGAACTACTGGGCGATGGGGTGGGCTACGCGGACGCGTGGCCTTGGATCGCCGGGAGCGTAAACCACTTACAGGGGAAGATCAATATCAGGTTCACGGTGAAGGGAGATAAGGGTGAGTTAAGGAGGTTGTATGCTGCGCACCTTTGTTGTATAAAAGGTAAACAATCCTTCTTTGACTGATCACGTCAGTATCAACCGCGCAACCATTTCTTTGCAGGCAAACGCGCCGAGGTTCATTTTGTGTCGCGCCGCCGTGGCCAGGAATGGGAGACCCTTGATTTCTTTGTGAAGACGCAGGATGGTGAGGTGGTACGGTTCAATACGGGGGCGCCTCTGGTGGCGGGAGGAGAAGCAGTGATCTCGTCGAATTAGCCAGGCGCATAGGACATAGGACATAGGATTGATTCTATTTGGACTATGTATTAAAACATTAATTGGAAAAAGAACAACCCCGTAGGTTAGCTTTGGCATCCAACTCATGAAATATAATTGCAGCGTTTTCGATCGTTGGTCATCCACTTGGTTACACCCTCCCGCCCAACACCGTGCGGCAGTGACCGCCACTAATATTAACATCAAGAAATATATTAGAAAATGGCTAACATTAACAAAGCACTTGATTGTCAATAAGCAAACATAACTTACAACTCGATGCGAGGTTGCATCAAGAAGGGGAGTGAGGTTGCATATAATATGTTCAACCTCAGACATTATTCAGCTCCTTATCGAATCAATGTAGGCGTGTTCAGTGTAGGTCATTGTAGTATTATCCCTGTTATGGTATGTGATGGAGCCAATATAAATAACAATTAGAAATAATTATTAAATTCACTTGTGCTGGTGCCATGATCGGTTTCTTCCTGGAGGCTGATATTCCCCGCTGGTATACTAAATCAGTTTCCTCAACATCTTGGATATCTCTGTAGTGTTTCTTTCTCCTGCTGGCACTAGGTCCTTCATGCACCCTTTATCTTTTACTTCTTTTAAGTATAAGTAAGGCTTGCCCTCACCTTATACTTCTACTTACTATTCATTTCTTCTTTATTATTAGTTTTCTGTTAAACATTATCTTTGTATATAATAGATAAAGACTATATTAATTATAAAGATATCTTGAGTAAGTTTGTTAATAGCAAAGGTAGATAATGAGTTATTATTTAAATATACTATAATGATTTTGATATTGTTGAGATAGAGAATATGCTTAATAAGATTAAAAGTAAAGTAATAGAGTTGATCTCTGTGAGCAATTACAACTTAAATATAATAATAAATATATTTATATATAAGTCTCTATCTCTAAGAAATAATATAAAGAGTAAAAAATATATATCTTTATAACTAAGCTATAATATAAGTATTCTAATAGAGACTTAAAGCTAAGTCTTTTCTAGTTAATGCTACTTGTAATGTTAGTAAGAACTCTATAAAAAGGGTATAACTATTAGAGATATTGCTTTTATTATTCAAGATTACTCTATTATTTAAAGCTTAAGACCTATATATAAATATATTTAAAGAATTGCTTAATAGATATGAAATAAAGATAGAGGTGTAATTGAGAAGAATATAACTTATACTATAAAGATAGATACTATTATAGAAGTATTTTATCTTTATATATCCTTAACTGTGCTAGTAATGAAGGATTCTAGAGAAGACTCCAAGCTATTTAGATACTTGATAGGTAGAAAGAAAAGTTATTAGAAATAGTAGAGTATGAAATTTCAAAAATATATATAATATATATCTGCTAAGAGAGGCTATATAAGATATAAGAAAGTATATAAGATAAATTTCATTAGCTATTAATAGCTATAGTTTCAAAAGCTTATATCAGTAAGACCTACAGCAAATGTAGGTAGATAAATGAAAAATTAGAAGGAAAAAAGATCTTCTATTACTGTGAGTATAGCTTGAATATTAATAGAGATATTAATGATATATAGAAGATCTTTCTTTGAGCCTTGTTAAGTAGTTATATAGAATTTGAATAGTAAGATTTTTATCTATATAAATAATAAGTAGGATATGAAAGTTTTTTTTTTTTTAATGTAACCAAATTTTCTGCCAATTTGATATAGCTTTAAAGGTATATATATCAACTTGTTTTTTCTTTTTCTCCTTCCCTTACAGCTGGAACAATACAATACACACCTAGAGTTTTCTAGGCTTTGTTGGGTAGAACTATCTATAAGAGCATCAGTTAGATATGATAGGTTGCATTAGCTATTAATATCCAACTCAATCCATCTATACTGATCCAATCCATCAGATTTAATGATCGCATCCAAGATATTTTTATAAACTTATTATTACTACTTTTTTTTTTTTTAATAAACCAATAAAATTGTTGAATTGCGGGATACAATCCTCAGTGTGAATTGGAAATATTTATCTAAACGAGAAAAACGTAAACTAAAATTCTGCAAAGCCCTCTTTTTTTTTTTTTTTTTTTTTTTTTTTTTTTTTTTTTTTTTTTTTTTTTTTTTTTTTTTTTGATTGTTTGTTTTCCTTTCAGCTTTATAGCGAGTGAGGTCGGTTTCCTACAGTCTATCTGGCATTCTGGCATCACTATAACATGTAAAATGAACTCATTAAAAGTTTGCATAATTCACCTGTCTTTCTCCCTATTGCTCTTTCACCTTCAGATCAGCGAGGACAACCTCTCTGCATCCTCATTACTCTCAGTCCTGCCTCCGAGTCTAAAGAGAGAGAAATCCATTCTGGGTCTGAAACTGATGATGACTTTTTTCCAATCCTGTCTAGCTACCACAAAATGTATCACAATACCGGAAAATATACACGCACTCTTGCTGCCAATTCAGCAACGTAAAAACGACTCGAATTCAAACTGACATTATAAAAATCATCCACATTCCTTCATCCTCTTTTACATAACCAGTTCGCCTACAGGAGCAACAATTTTTATATGTCCGTATCGTTCTATGTCCATGTACAACTATTGTATCCGATCAATATCCCAAAGTATCGGCAAGATTCCACCAATAATCAAAACTCCCTGCAAATACAATCACACAATGTATGAGTCGAATTATATCGTACAAGCACATTCGCATATAATCACTTCGATTTCAAATCCGCACTTACCATGCGTTCACCATGTACTTCTGTACGGCCAGCAACGCTTGATAGCGCACGTCCGGGTCCGCGTGCGTCATCAACTCCATCACGCGTTGCTTGGCGCCAATCTCTTGCACCAACCTGCAGGAATTTCAGGTATGTGGTTAATTATCAAGTTCAGATTGCTTAATTAATCGATAACTCAACCACAATACAATTTAAACACACTTTTTTGCGTCCTTGGGCCCGAACTTTATATACTGCCCAATGTCGTGAGCCGCCACCGCCAGCACAATGGGGTCTTGCGAGGTCGAAAGCAACCGAGAGAGGATCCTATGCAAAATAGAATAGGTAAAACGAAAAAAAAAAAAGTCAATCGAAGTGATCACAGCCAACAGCGAACAAGATCAGAAAGGGTCTCCAACCTCAATAGCTCGGCATCGTTCTCATTCAGTCTTGCTGCGTTTTGCTTCCAGAATGTCTCCGACCCGTGTGGCGGCGACCACTCCAGTTTACCTGTCTGCACTTCGGAAGCATACTCTTCGAACGTACTTTTTCGAAACACCAAAAGGGATTGTATATGCGTCAGGGTACCAATCGGCTCGAGAGGGTGACGAATTCTCAGTCGTTAAAGCCTCAAGCATCATAAACGCTAGTATATTACTCACGTCAAACTTTGAAAGTTATCCTGCAGCTCCTGTCTCAGATAGACGACATCCTCGAGGATTTCGGAGTCGGTCCACTTGCGCGTCGCCAGATTCTCGCAGAAGGGCAGTAGCTTGGCGACCAGCATCGCAGCCAGGTTGGCTTCGGGGGCTTTCTCCACCAGGTTCTAAGACGGAATACGTGCCTATCAGCCACATGATGCAGCGTGGGAGTGACAGAATGGCAGATAAGCCACGTACCCTGAACGTCGCAATCACGACGCGAATAACCTTTTCTTTGATGGCGGCCTTGGCTGTCTCGATGAGGATCGGAATAATATCGTATTTGCTAACAGCGGGAAGACAGTGTGCAGAGAACTTGGTATCAACCGCTCATTCGTCGATTAAAGTATATGTAAAGCTTCGACACGGCTTTGATGTCAGGAACCCATCACTACCATACCGATTCAGCTGCGCCGCGATCTCGGACTCGAAAGCCAACAGCCAGAGGCAAAAGATAACCTGGTACTGCATCTGCAGTGTCGGAGTGTTGCGTTTGAGGATTTTGACTAGGCTTTTGTTGAGAGAGAAAGGGGTCATGTCAATACCAAACCCGCTACCACGTTCCAATCATATTGCAAACATAAATCCTAATTTCACCTATCGACCGCATGTGGCGTATCCCAGAACACCCTCCGGTACGGGCGAATCCGGAGCAGTGACTCGAGTGCCTGCACAGCAAGATCAACCACGTTGGGGTTCTGCGCGCTGAACTGCTGTGTGATCCATTTAAAAAACTCGGTCACATCCACGGCTGATGGGGATGAGCTTTCGCGAGCGGATGTGGAGGGAATTGAATTAAAAAGAACCCAGCAATGGGCACAGAGAGTGAAGAGGAGGCAGATTGGTGGAATACCAGATAAGGATTGTGAGGATTTTGCTAGCTTGGAGAGGGATGTAGTCGTCATTCATGTCTAGGCACCTGGAACAGGGAAAAATGTGATAATAAAAATTACTATAAAGACGAAGTGATATAGATCTTACTCTTCTTTACAATTCGTCTGCCCCCTATAACTCCTTTCCAGCGCGATGCGGAGGAAAGATAAGACATTATCCAAATAAAAACTCACTTCAAGAAAGGCGAATACAGGAGACTTGGATCTTCGGCAGCCAGCCTGTGGAAATACACTGCTCGCTCGTCATGATCTAGGTATCAAAAAAAGGAAGGAAAAAATCAGACGCAAAATAAAACCATCAGCATAGGCTAGCATGCTCCGCATTAAACAGAAACGCGATAGGTACCCGCTAGCATTTGGTCTATGAACACGAGAATGTGCTGCACAGTATCGGCACGGGTAGGCCTTTGCAGTAGTTTAAGGTAGAGAGACGCGTAGATGCTTGCCTCCTGTCAGTTGTGTACGATCGGAAAAATATGAACTTTGCGATATCAAGTGCATTTGTGCACGTCAATCTGGCATACTCGTCACTACTACTCCTCCCGAAACTGGTACCATTTAATGAAATAGTTTTTCTCCAAAGACAGAGGAGCAGAGGATAAATGAGTGCATATATCTCTCACCTCCTCCAATAGGGCGTTCAACTCGGTCACTGTCCTCCTGTCGAACTTTTGGATCAGGCTAAATTCTTCAAGAGAAATAAGGCCCGCGCGGTGATAGTTCTGCGGAAATGAGCAAGCCAAACCAAGACGTAGTAGCAATAGTGTATATGCGTAAGCGGAGGGAAGCTAGGTTACATATGAAGAAGCTGGGTCTATCTCACGATAATATGGCTTGCGAGCTATACGGCCGCTGTCTAAGGACGTGCACGCCCCGGATGTCACCAGCCCACCGATCCGCCAACTGTGAGATCAACGACCGCCATCACAACCCAACCGCATTGCCGTGATTCGAGCCAAGGAGGCTACCTTGACGTTTGATAGATACTGGCTGCAGGCGTGTGAAAGCAAGAAAGCTCACCAACCTCCCAGGGCACAGGCTTCTCCCGCATCTGAGCAATCCATTCGTCGAGGTATGCGTTTGACACTAGGGCCAAGGGTACCTCTGGCACGGGAGCGTCGTCTTTTGCAGTGGACATGGCTCAAAGGGTAATGAGAAGTAATGAGTAAAGTCTCTGTTTGGTCCTCAAACTTGGGAACAAGGACAGTCACAATTGTTACGCGGCGACATCGATACATACAACAGAATTTTAATGGCTTCCATATTTCTCAACAAAATGAAATTAATTACACAGATTTTCGGAAACTAGGTACTTTACGGTGCCATTACACTCCCACCCATTCACATCCCATCTAAAACCACAGTTCTATTCACACATCAGACCGCGCCTCCACCTATTAACTCTTCTTCTTTTTGAGCCGCGGTGCTGGAAGCGTGAGTGGCGTCACTAGCGTGGCGCGCTTCATGCCTAAGGCCTCCGCCGGCGTCAGGTTAAGCTGGGTGCGCTGCGCCACGGTCAGCTTTTCCACCT
Organism: Endogone sp. FLAS-F59071; assembly: GCA_003990785.1. Taxonomy (NCBI): domain Eukaryota; kingdom Fungi; phylum Mucoromycota; class Endogonomycetes; order Endogonales; family Endogonaceae; genus Endogone; species Endogone sp. FLAS-F59071. The sequence goes on along the minus strand of RBNK01000106.1, from coordinate 11,515 downwards.
TACAGCCTAATGTCTTGAATAGCTGCGTTGCCCTATGTAAAAGGTCAATTTAGAGATTGAATGGAAGTAGTGAGTTATAATCCAACGTCTGTGCAAGAAAACACGACCAGGATAGCGTCAGTAACCCTTACTTCATCGGCTTCACCGACAGATCTTGTGCAAGCACCACTGGATCAGTGATGTATTGATCGATTATGAGACTCAACAAAAACATGTAGCACAGTATGCGGTCCTTCTTGATGGGTGTCCACTTGATATTTTCACCCATGAACCGTTCGTAGAGTCGGTCGACGATAACAGTGGGCGGATTGAGCAAAGATTGCGAGGTGATATCGCGTTTGGAGAGCTGCTTCTCGCGCAAGGTGAAGAAGGCCATCATGTACGAAAGGTAAACCAGCGTGCGGATACGTTGACGATCCTTCTTTCCCGTTTTGGTGCAGGCGAGGTGCAAGCGATCGTTGATGAAGGTGGAGGTCCTAGCCATGAATGAAGGTGACGACAGGGAGTTGACGCGAGATGTTATTAGTATCAAGACAATATTTATGGCTTGTGTGAGCCAAATGAGTCGGCTAACGATCATTTATAACAAGCAATTGATAATATACACCTGAACGGCAAGAACTTCGTTCTCTCTTCCATTGTGTTTGCGCTCAAAAGTTCCTTAATTGGAACCACCAGCATCTCCTCATTACTAACAATATCTTCTTGATTGTAAATGTCCTCCGCCGATGTAGCCGACAGGTTATATGGCGGGATAGGTCGCTCAGCGTCGATTTCCAATTTAATCTCCTCTGTGTTCCAGGTATCATTTCAAATTAGCATGTACAACCCTGATATAACAAAACACTGAAAAATATGCGCACGGACTCAGCACAAACCTTTGGTGGGCAACAAGTTCGTTTTCTCCTCAATTCCCTCCTGTATTGCACCTGCCACGTTCTGCATCGTGCTCGTATCTACCATATTGCGCTCAAAGGCCTTAATCCTTTGCTTGGATTTCTTGGTACCGAAGGCCTCACCGAGGGCAGCCTTGGCGATATAAGATCCCTCTGCCGGGTTGCTCTTTGCCGCTGATAGGATTTTAAGCGCCTTGACGGTACGACTGAGTGTAAAGACGGGGGCCTCCTTGAGTATCAAGGTGTTGGAGGATTTGGAACGCACGCCAATCACGTATCTGCGTAAGGTGTTGGGTGCGTATTGATTGGTGAGAAACTGCGCAGCAACGGGGGATGACAGTTGAACGATTTTGGCAGATCTTCCTTCGAACGTCAACCTCGATGAAAATTGGATTCTCAGGAGCTGTAATTACGATTAAATAATATTAGGTGCTCAAGAAACTAACTCCAGACATGGTCCAGGGCATCACATACCTACAATATATCCCCTTCGGTCCGTCCTCACCGAAGTTGCTCCCCACAAACTCAACTTTCTCGGTCTCGCCAGCGATGATCCTCTGTTTAGCCTTCCTGGGCTTGGACGCATCCACGTGCTTGTATATATTGAAGGCCGTGTTAGCTGGTGGCTCGATGCCAGGGAAGACCGCTTGAGAAAAGATACGAGGTGCAATCTAGAGTCAGCCAGACGTTTTCCATCGCGTCTGCGAAGGTTTGAAATCTGGAGTATTACCTAGCACCGGGCCGTCTATCTTGGATTCGGAATCCTCGCCGTCAATCGGGCTGAGGATAAGCTCTTCGCCCTGCTCGTGTTTCCGCTTGCCGGATGGCATATGTTTTGGCAAGTTAACTGGCAAAGAAAAAACAAAGCAACGGTTTAAAACACGTGAGGCCGAAAAGCGCGTCACAAATATTACAAATATACTTGGTCTCGTGAAAAGCTATGTTTCCCGTCTCTCGCTTTCTACAAACATTCTCGCTTTCTACAAACATATCACCATGAATACCCTCTTCACTCGAACCTTCTCTCACATCAATCTCTCTGTCCCTATCATTTCTGCTCCCATGGCAGTCGCCTCCGGCGGCCAACTCGCCGCCCAAGTTTCCCTTGCTGGCGCCTTGGGCATGATCGGCTCGGGCTACCACCCCACTTCAGACTGGATCCTTTCCGAGCTCGCCACAGCGCGCGCGCTGGTGCAGCCCATAGGGCTTGGCAACGTGCTGCCCATCGGGCTCGGGTTCATCACGTGGTGGCTCGAGTCTCACCCACACCTGCTTGTAGACACGCTCGAGGCCACGCGGGTGACACCGCTGGCGGCGATATGGTTCTCGTTCGGTGACTACCGTCCGTTCCTGCTGCAGGTGAAGAAAGCATCGCCGATGAGCAAAATTATTGTGCAAGTCGCAACAATTGAGGAGGCTGTGCAAGCGGCGTGGGACGGTGTCGACGTAATCGTTGCTCAGGGGAACGAGGCGGGAGGGTAATTCGATCCATCATTATTAACTCAATGGACGTCGCGCAAATGATTGACAACGACATTTTTTGTGCAATGGATTGCTTCGGACGCTCAAATAATTGAATTTATGTACCTTCACTTCCAATTTCCAGCCATGGTAAATCTATCAATTCCACCACTATTACCTTAACCCCGGAAGTCGTCACGCGCCTTCACCTCTCGCACCCCACGCTCCCCGTCATCTCTGCCGGTGGCATCGCTGACGGTCGTGGTCTGGCCGCGGCCCTCGCACTAGGCGCCTCCGGAGTCTGCATGGGCACGCGCTTCATGGCATGCGATGAATCCAGGTATCCGCCCGCGGCCAAGCGCGCCGTGGTCGAGGGAGCGGATGGCGGATGCACAACCATGCGCACAAGCGTGTTTGATGTACTTAGGGGGCTGCCATGGCCCGGCGGGTACGACGGAAGGGTGATTAAGAATAGTGTTACTCGTGAGATCGAGGAAGGAAAAGGGGTCGAGGAGGTAAAGGGTCTGTGGGAGAGATCAACGAAGGAGGGGAATGCAGATGGATTGGTGGGTTGTCTTTTTTGACGGGATTACGGGATAAAGGGCGTGCTGTTATTATTGTTTTCTTTGGCCTTGTTGTCCTTACTATGCTGCTGCTTTTTTCGAATGCTACCTGAAAAACTATAGGGTATCTTTGCTGGCTCCAGTCTGGGCCTCGTTAGGGATATCCTTCCTGCCGAAACCATTATTAAGCAAACGATGGATGAAGCCAGAGCGGCGATACGGGCTGCGTCAGAGGTCTTGCTGAAATCCTCATAAATCGGAGCAAGAGCGCGTGTAGGAAGAGGATGTAGGACATATGGATCAAGAATGCGTACCAATAAAGAACGTTGTTATTATCAAACCTTTGGTGCAAGAAAGAAATGTCCAACAATTAAGACGGATACCGATATGTCTTGTGATATCGAAGCAATTGCTATCATTCAGAAGCAGACTACAAAAAGTTTATAAACTTTTAATATACTCCAGTAGTTCATTTGCTCGTCTGAACATTTCTACACATTCATTATATTGTATGTCCTTAATCCAACCATTCTCTCGTTTTCCACATCTCCAATGCAAAGTTTCTACTCTGTATTCCGGTCATGACTCCAACCACAAGTAACCCCGTTTCCACCTTCTCCGCTTCCCCCAACACCTCGACTGCCACGCCTCTCACCTCAGCGGCTCGTTCATCCCCCCATAATTCTCGTGCGTTGTACACCGGTACTACGGTTGTCTCGATCTCCCGCGTCCGCAGGGAAATAAATCGCGACACGCATATCCGTGAGACATCGTCGCGTCCTGGCAGGGTACTCAGCGTGGGCGTTGCCGCGACGGCTTTGTCGGCCCTAGAATTGTCCATTGTATCATCCTTCCAACGTGTCCTCTCCAATAGCTCCAGCTGGTCCACAGGCAGAAAAACCACCACACACTGTAGCCCCGGTATGGCCTCTTCGGTTTCCCAGATTGCCCCATCTTCCTGCCCCGACGCTACCCGTTTCATAACCACAAAGAGCCCTCTCTTTTGCTTCTGTAAGTTTTCTCGTGAACTCTCGGCGAGCTTCCGGAAACTGTCGATGGCGCGGGCGGAGTGTAGTCGGTAGATATGGAGGTGCATGTCAGGGCGGAAAAAGGCTGTGTCGTTGACGTACTTGTAGCGACCTGGGTGTGGATCGGGTGCCAGGAACGAGAGTGGGATGGAAATCAAAAACGCGAGAAATGTTACACACAGAAGCAGCTGCCAAGGTGCTAAACATACCATCGTTATAGAGCGCCGCTACGACCTTTCCCTTTGCTTTTACCCACCATCCTTTGTTCTCGTGACCATCGCGCGAGACGACCCACAGCTTTTTTTTTATGGGGTCGCGAGCTCTGATGAGGCGAGTGAGAAAGGCTGATGAGGATCAGTTAGCAAAGGGCCTGCGAGTGAGAGTCAACTATAGAATTGGATAAATCAGTACCGTTGGGGAACACGCGTTCGTGATAAATGCATCTGCGGAGCGGAGAGGCGATCATGGCAGCTGGAGGATGTTTGTGTATGTGTGAGGTGGGTGGGTGGATCAATGCATAGGAGTGAGGAAAAATATTCTGGTGTGAGGTATTACGCAAGCCATTTTACAATTAGCAACGAGAGCCAGGCCGAAGTCCTACCATACGGGTTGGCCAGCACGGCCTTCTCAAGATCCGACAAGGCCGCCAGTTGGGCGGGGATCACGGGTGCTGGAAGCTTGGGGGGGGGCTTGACTCGCCAGTTACCGAAAAGGATGGAGCGCGGTATGGACAGGTTGTTGGACAAGCACAAGCCGGCTGAGGAGTCTAGACGGGCAGGAGAAGGGAATCGTGATGTGAAAGACATGGGCGGAGTCGGCGTGGGATGGAAGGCAGAAGCTTAAAGCACGTCGACGACGCGCTCCCAAGTTTTTTGTGGCGGTGGCATCACGTGAGCGCAAGGGCAGTCATTGTTGATTCAAAACCCATATATTCGCCGCCTCTCTCTTGAACACCTTGAACACCCATATCCATATCTCAACAAAATGGTACCTTTCTCTCAATTTTCATTATTAGCTCCAATTCTTGCCCTCCAATTCTCGTTCTTCTCTCAACTCCCTTTCTTTTTCTTTTTTTTTTTTTTTTTTCACGCATCTCTATCCATGTTTCCCCTAGGCGCGTAATGAGGAGAAGGCTCAGTCCATGCTCTACCGCTTCCGCGAAGCCCAGGCCGCCGAGCTGGGCGTCGTCAAGCAGAAGGAGCGCCGCCCGCACCTGGCCTCTGAAGTGAATAATCTACCAGAGGCCGAAAAATGGCGGAGACAGGTTATTGGAGAGGTGTCGCGCAAGGTGTCCAAGATACAGGACGGTGAGCGCTGCCTAACGCGTCTTTATATATACATTATTAGTAGAGTGTTTACATTGGTTCCCCCGGCTCTTTAATTGAAAATTGCTGATTGAGATTCAATCCCTCTTGCACCTTGAAAATCGAATTCACAGCTGGTCTGTCGGACTACCAGGTCCGCGATCTGAACGATGAGATCAACAAGCTGATGCGCGAGAAAATGCACTGGGAGAGCCGGATAAAGGATCTAGGTGGACCAGATTATTGGGTAAGTATATACACGATTCTTTGAGGAAAAAAAAAAAAAAAAAAATCTCGTTTCAGGTATCGACATTTTTTTCCATAGAAAATTGGTCCCAGGATGCTAGATAACGAGGGACGCGAAGTCCCGGGCAATCGCGGATACAAGTAAGCTTGATCACTATATTCTCATCAAGTGCAATTGGTTTACGACATTTTTCCCGACCAAACCGCGCCATCAACCACAACAACAGATACTTTGGCCGAGCAAAAGACCTTCCCGGTGTGCGCGAGCTCTTTGAACAAGAGGGTTTGTATCCTCTTTTCCTCGGCGCAATTTGACAACCATCACCCAGATCGCGAAACTCTTCGTTAGCCCATCGACCCCTGACTCTAACCAATGCCCCTCTGCCCTTCTCTCACAGCCCCCGAAGCTCCTAAGCGCTCGCGTTTTGATATGTACCGCAACGTGGACGCGGATTACTACGGTTACCGTGACGAGGAGGACGGCTTGCTGCTAGAATACGAACGGGAGCAGGAGCGGGCGTGGATGCAACGGGCGCTAGTTGCAGGGGACGGAGAGCTCGAGGAGGAAGCGGAAGACGAGGCAGAGGCGATGGAGATAGAGGTAGATGTGAAGGAGCCCAAAAAGAAGAAGGGCAAATCCAAGGGGAAGAAGGCGGAGGCGGAGGCGGAGGCGGAAGCGGAAGCAGAGGAGGCGCAGAAGAAGGCGCTAGAAGTAGTGACGGATAAGTACGTGGCGCACGTGGCGGTGCCGAGCCAGAAGGAAGTGGAAGAATACTTGGTCAGGAGGCGGAGACAGCAGGTGAGGAGAGAGTTGATATACTTGATTGGAGGCACAGGCGATAGTTGAGATCGTAGATCGACCGCATTGCTAGTAGCTGATCTCAATTTATTTTATGTTTTTTATTCCACAGCTGCTCGACAAGTATGTGTCGCAGGACCTGGAGGAGAACGCAAAAGAGACGAGGGAGCTGACCGGCATGTCGTGATTGTGCCGGCAGTTATAAGGGTGTTTTGATACCGCGGCCTTTGGGCTGCTGCTAGAGGTAGTGTGGGGGGTATGGTTGTTTGTCATATAGTTTTTAGTGAGCTTAGCCTTTTTTCTTTTGTGCATATTTTATGTAATTTACAGTCGAGCATAATTAGATGTCACCCGTACTTTAAGGTTGTGTTCCTTGGTGTTGCGCTCCCGGTTTTGAGTAGACAATGGTATCCAGAGTTCTTTAATAGAAATCACCTATTCATCTCGTACTTTGCTTGCTTGTGCTAGGTATTTGCTTGCTTGTGCTAGATATACTTGCTGCTCTCATCACAACGCATTGCGCAATCACGATTCGTAATCACGATTCGTAATCACCGAAATAAAAAAATAAAAATGAGAGGCACAATCCGATTTGGAAAACGGACAAATATATATTTAAAGCAAATTGTATGACTTGAAGAAAATGAAACCGGAAAAAGGGTGTTCCAATATATAATTGATGAAGCCGATCCATGTGATGTATAGGACAGCAATATACATTTATAACTGATGCGGAGGAAAATAATTGATCTCCTGGTATTAACTATCATAACTATCAACCAGGGCAATGACAATACACTTTCATCCGTACAAGCAAATATACCAGTGCAATCACACAGAGCCCAAGTTTAAAATTGTGATATTCCACAGTTATATTTATCTCACAACACTACCGAGCTCCTTTTTCCTCTCATCCCATGCACCTCCACGTCCGCTCTATCCTCAACCAACTGTCTAAGCATTAACCCCTCGACCCCCACCTCCGAATCTCCCAACCCCTCGACCCTCTGGCTCCGTGAGTTGCTGGTCGTCATCGTAGATGGCCTCTCCTCCTCTTGGCATCTCGAACGCCTCGCCGTCACTGGCGGCAAGCCTCGTAAACGTCTGTCGCTTTCCCTTGCGCTCCTTGTACCTCCTGCGCACGGCAGCGAATGAGCCGGCGAGAAACGCGAGTACAACGACGCCGCCCGCAACGCCTAGTCCAATCTTGGCGGCGAGGCTAAGATCGGCGGACGAACTGCTCACGGTAATGAGCGGGTTGTCCGAGCTCGAGTCGTAGAAGCTGCTCGATTGGCAATTACCAAAGGAAGGGTTGCCGCAACCGTAGTTACTGCTACTCGGTTGGCTGCTCGTCTCAGAGGAAAGGTTGCGGAGGAAGACGCGGTTCCAAGTCTGGTATTTGGGAAACTGGGCGGCAATCAGGTCCTGGAGCAAGAGGTCGGGGCGGGAAGAACCGCGGTTCGAGAAGTCTGTAGACAAAGGTGTGATTGGGGGTTTCAGGTGAGGATGGAGTATGTGTGAAAACGGCCAAGGAAATTTTTTTTTTTTTCATATGTACCGCTAATAAACTGCGCATTCACCAGCTCGTCCAGCCTCCACACCCTTCTGTATCTCATGAACGGCGGCGCGTCCGGGCTATTGACATACTGATTGAGATTGGCCTGGGCGGCAGCGAGCGCTTTGGTGCTGCTGGCGTTGATCTCAGACGAGCTATAGCCAGCGAGCGACATCCAGGTGTTTATGTTGTCGTCTTTCTGGGAGAAGGGCGTCTGGTCGATCAAATGAGAGACATTCTCTAGCTGGCCGCGGAGGGTGGCATTGTCGAAGATGCGATCATTGCTAGGAGTGATGAAATAGGCGCCTGGAAGAACGGCAAAGTATAGAAATCTTAGCGTACTAATAGAGGCGAATGTCATTGCAGGTGCTTTTCTACATGATCCAGTACATACCCGCATCAGAGGTAATTGTCGAATAAAAGTTATCAGTCTGGAAGTCGAAACTAGGTCCGTTGGGATCCCACGATAGCCACGTGACATTCCGTCTTTCATTAATTTGCGCGTTCGCCATGTTGCTCTTATGACAGTTATACTGGCTTACGATGTTGTTGTAAATAGTGGTGGCGGTCGCCTCCTGGTCGAAGAATATGCTAAAGAACTTGACCCATTCTGCTTTCTGTTGCACGAGAGGACGAAGATCGTGGAAGGATTAATTTGGTATCCGGAAGGAATACACAAACATTCGATATCACCATACCTGCAGCGGTGTCATGGTATTGTCAATGGAGACAGTCACATATCGCGGGTCATTGGGCTCGAGCGTACTCGAGAAGACAACACCGGCGTCGGTGGCCGAACTAGTGAATGTCTCAGGGGTCGTCGAGATGCACGGTGAAGTCAAGTTGTTCGGATCGGCAACATATTTGACAGTGTTGCTCTGACCAAGCAGCTGGAAGAGCGAGAATCCGGATAAGAGTCAGTCATGTATGCCTTGAACAGAAATTCTAAGATAAATATTTGTCCAAATTCTCTGAATATCTCGTTTTCTCCTTTTTTTTTTGCCAAAAAATTATCAAACTGCCGCAATTAGGAAGAAGGAAAAAAAAAAAAAAAAAAAAAAAAAAAAAAAAAAAAAAAAAAAAAAAAAAAAAAAAAAAAAAAAAAAAAAAAAAAAAAAAAAAAAAAAAAAAACAAGAGGGAGGAGGTGTACTAACGTCAAGGAAACCGATCGATTCCATGTCTAGAGCAGCGACGGTTGTAACGGGAATCTGGATAACGCCCTTGGTGTGGACTCCCGAGATGTTCGGGGGTAATTGTGAACAGTACAGCATGTAGTACTCTTGCGTCTTGAAATTGGTGATGATCTTGTAGAACTTGTAGTATTGAACGGAGAAGCCGCTTGAGCCATCTTTTGAGATCACGTGTAAATAAAGAGACCAGCGTTAGTATTGTTTTGGCTTTTCCAGTTTTGGCTTTTCCAGCTTTAGCCCATTTCCTAACATCTCGTTCGTGAATATATTGATTTTGTCTTTGTCAATTTCTTTGTCACATAAAGTGTAGATGCATTCGTTAATTCTCGCAAATCGCGTCATTTTCTCGTCCAAGAATACCCCTTTATACTCACTCAACTGCACCTTATTCGGGAAGAAGTCGGTACTCGTGTCATAGGAGGCGCCGAGACATCCCGTGACGGTAGCCGGCGTGGAGGCTGTAGAAGACGCAGATAGGGACACTGAGGCCGAAACAACAGACGTCGAAGGGGAGGCAGAGCTCGAGGCGGCAGAACCAGAGGAAACGGAAACGGCGGAGGTGGCAGCGGCAGAGGAAGGTGAGACGGAAGTTGCGACGGAGATCTCGCTGGAGCTCTGGGCATTTACGGCGCTGATCAGCAGAGCGCCCAGAAGCAGCAAGAACACGCGGTTTCGGACAGAGGAAGAGCTCCTCATTGTTAGTTTTGGGCGAGGAAGTTATTGATTTGAGAGAAAAGGGGGTAAGGCGAAGAACTGACAGGCAATGACGCCCTTTTGGAGGCAAAATGTCTAAGCCCCATTCCATATCCAGGTTGCCCGGCTGGCCGGCTGGTCCGGACGCCCAAGCTCGCTGCACAGCCTCATGAACATATATCTGATAGAATTTTAAAAAATCGGACCAGAATTTCAAAGTAACTATATAGACTGATACTGCTTGCATGGGTTGCAGTTGCGGATTGTGCGGACTGTGCTGCTTGCGCAGCTTGTGCAGCTTTGTTAATTTATGTAACCTGAACCGTGTTGGTTTACATTTACGTCTATCGAATAAGACCTTTAGAAAAGAAAGGTTACTTACTGGTTTGAGTTACGAAAAGACCTAACGGATGGGCCCGGACAAATGGCAATGAAGCAAAGGCCGATATACTTAATCAAATGGCCGGATTATCCACGTGACAAGACTTCTGGCTTCTGGTAAAATGATCTATACTTAGATCACTTAGAATTCCTCCTAAATATACTTTGCACATGTCAAAGAGCTTCGAGTTGTTGAAGTGAACGTACAAGCGGACACTTGGCCGTTTCTATATATATAGGGAATCTCAATTAGTTAAAATTAAATGACTACTCTGCGCCGTATGGACCATAGATCAGCCTGAAATGTGTTATGCTTTCCTGGACTCCGGAGCATGATACCCATTGGTATCTCCCGATTGTGGGTTAAGTTGAAGTACTATTTAAGATCGCGGTGTGTTCATACAGGCATGCAGGGCGACCGCCTGAGCAAAAGTAAACACGACTGCTATTCCCCTTTTCACGGTAACTCTTTCCTTAATAATCTGATTCCGTATGTTGTAATACCGAGACGCCAAAGGGCATAACGATGGGCATAACAACAAGCTGGTTATTGTTTATGGTGTACGAGTCAAGAATAGAAAGTGTGGCTATCGTTATCTTGACAATCACTGCAAGCTCATCTCCAAGGTGAATACCCGACAGATAAGTACAGGGGCTGCTGTGTTCAGTACAGTAGAAGATTTTAGCAGCAAATTTTAATGTAGTATATTGTTAGTTTTCGGGGCTCGTTCTATCTGCGAGAGCCTCAGCGCCTGATATGCGTGCTGGTTCCTGATGTGTGCTGGTTCCTGATTGAACTATTCAGTTTGGTTAAAGGGACAAGAGCCTTGGTGGCCTTGGTGGCCTTGGTGATGGCCGTATGCCATGTGCCACAATATATATACTACCATCCGAGAGCTAGATGGTTTAGGCGCCCCCGTTCAGCAAAATTGTGATCACGCAAAATTGGAATTGGCTTGAGAATTTCGAAAATTTGGAATTTGAGCCACACTTTCATGTCTACGCAAGATTTACATGATTTCGAGACTAGTAATTATGTCAGTGCATTCACGGTGCCCTTATGGGCTGGCTGGTGGGTTTCTTATTATATGACATCAAGGCAAGGTGGAAATTCAGGTCCAAATTATACTCGGAGTTCCAATTTGGGGAAAGTCTATAGCACCACCCGATTTTTTCATAAACGTGATTTTTTCCCATCTGATTTTCACCGTCCAATTTTGGGTTCCCCTGATTTTCCCAATTTAGAGTTTTTTTTTTTGAACGCGTAACATGGTAACCCCTGAACGTGTTCTTTGTAAACAACCACTTATCTACCTACCTCTTCTCAAAAACTCCCCAACAATGGAGCAAACTCTTAATGGAGATCGCCTTAGATACTTCAATGTAGACGAGCCATTC
>RBNK01000105.1:0-40344 GCA_003990785.1 Endogone sp. FLAS-F59071 | reverse complement strand
CTAATAAGAGAAGAATAGAGATAAGTATCTTTAATATATTATAAATGATTCTAAGTAAAAAGATTAAAATAAACTCTAATTTTATAAAAGGTAAATACAGCTTAATGTTGAAATTTGATCTTCGAATATATGTTTGGGGTAAAGAGCACACTGGCTTATAAAGCCAATATGCATGTATTTATTAATACTAATATATGATTGGTCGATACAAACAAAGATCATCTAAGCTACAATTGAGTGATATACAATCGATCGTTGATGGGAGAGAGAGAGATATAATAAGCTAATAATTTTAACACTCCCCCTGCTTGACATATCTTGATAAATAAAACCAAAAATAAAATGTTCAACTGTATATCACGAATGGTATCCATGAAGTACATTTACTGCAAATAACTATATGTAAAATATTACTTGAGTAATAAGAATGACATAATAAAGGAAATAAAAGTTTTTGAAGAAAGAAAAAAAGTTAGTTACATAAGCCTATTTTTGTGATCAACATTTCAAGTCTGGATCACGCAAGTGGCTTGGTTAATGCATCAGCGATCATTTCATCTGTTGCTATGTAAATGATATCTATTACCTTTGATTCAACTTTCTCTTGAATAAAGTGGTGCTGAATGTCAATATGCTTTGATCGAGCATGATTAATTAGGTTTTTGGTGAGGGTAATTGCTGATTAGTTATCTTCAAATAAGGTTGTTGCACAATTCAGTAAATATCCTAACTCATCCAATAGGGTGTATAGCCAAATGGCTTCTTTTGTCACATATACTAATACCATATATTCTACTTCAGTTGTTGATAGGGCAACAGTTGGTTGGTACTTGCTTGACTAGCTGATAGCTCCTCCTGATAGGTTGAAAATATAGCCTGTAGTTGATCATTATATATTAATATCTCCTCCCCAGTTAGCATCACTGAAACCAATCAGTCTTAGATTCTGATCATGTCCAAGGCACAGCTTATAATTAGCTATTCCTTTAATATATCTTAATAATCGTTTGAGGGCATAGTGATGTTCTTGCATTAGATTAGCTGAAAATTGACTGATGATGCTAATAGTAGCAGCTAGATCAGGTCTTGTCCTGATCATCAGGTACATTATGCTACTAATCATTTGTCTGAATTGAGAGGAGACTAAAAGATTTATACAAGTACAAAATGCTCTGATTCAACAATGATGAATATCTCCGAAGCCGAGTCATTGAAGCATATTGAGCCTTAGAAGACCCTCCATCTGAACTATTACCTGAGGAAGGATCTGCCCTATGAAGGACTCAGATCATAATGAAAAATATCGACATTGCTCAAAAACGACAAACATAAGACGAATTTCAGGCCTACTATAAGATTGCTAGGATCTGGAAAGAAGATCTCGAACATATATAGAACTAATGACATGTAGAGGCAGTTGAAATAATTGATCTTTGAATGTGTATTTTTGGAGTAAAAAAGTACACTGGCTTATGAAGCCAATATGCGTGTATTTATTAATGCTAAATTATGATTGGTCGATACAAACAAAGATCGTCTAAGCTATGATTGAGTGATATAACGATCGATCATTGATGATGAGAGAGAGAGATATAATAAGCTAATAATTTCAACACTCCCTCTGCTTGATATATCTTGATAAAAATAAATAAATAAAAATAAAAGAATAAAAATAGAGTGTTCAACTGTACATCACAAATGGTATCTATAAAGTATATTTACTGCAAATAATTATATATAAAATACTACTTGAGTGATAAGAATGACGTGATAAAGAATATAAAAGTTTTAGAAGGTTAGTTACATAAGCCCATTTTTGCGATCAACATTTCAAGTCTGGGTCGTGCAAGTGGCTTGGTTAATGCATCGGCGATCATTTCATCTGTCGCCATATAAATGATATCTATCACCTTTGATTCAACTTTCTCTTGAATAAAGTGGTGCTGAATGTCGATATGCTTTGATCGAGCGTGATTAATTGGATTTTTGGTAAGGGTGATTGCTGATTGGTTGTCTTCAAATAAGGTTGTTGCACAATTTTGCAAATATCCTAGCTCATCCAATAGGGTGCGTAGCCAAATGGCTTCTTTTGTCGCATGTGCTAATGCTATATATTCTGCCTCAGTTATTAATAGGGCAACGGTTGGTTGGTGCTTGCTTGACCAGCTGATGGCTCCTCCTGATAGGTTGAAAATATAGCCTGTAGTTGATCATCATGTGTTAATGTCTCCTCCCCAGTTGGCATCACTGAAACTGATCAGTCTTAGATCCTGATCGCGTCTAAGGCACAGCTTATAATTGGCTGTTCCTTTAATATATCTTAATAATCGTTTGAGGGCATGGTGATGTTCTTGCATTGGATTGGCCAAAAATTGACTGATGATACTGACAGCAGCAGCTAGATTAGGTCTCGTCCTGATCATCAGGTACATTATGCTACCAATCATTTGTCTGAATAGATTTTGGTCTGCGGATTTTCCTTCTTCAGCTTTGAGTTGAATGGATGGATCAAGGGGTATACTGATTGGCTTGGCATCTGTCATGTTAAACCTTGTAATGATTTGATTGGCAAAGTGGCTTTGATCAATTGTGATTGTGTGTGTTTTTCGATCACACATGACTCGAATACCCAGAAAATATTTAATTTTGCCACAGTCTGTCATATCAAATGCATTGCTAAGTTCCGCCTTGAATTTGTTCATCGTTTCCATCGAATCAGCCAGAATTAGTAGATCGTCGACATATATGGCAATAATTATCAGTGATTGATCATCTTGTCTTCTTCTTAGATAAATGCTGTGATCTGATTGTAGTCTTATAAAATTTGATTGGCTGAGGTAGTTGTCGATCTTCTGATTCCACATACGAGGTGATTGCTTTAGTCCATACAATGATCGATTGAACTTACACACAGCTCTCAGTGACAGCTTTGATTGGTCAATTCCTTCAGGTACCATCATGTAGATCTCTTCATCAAGATCGCCATTCAGGAATGCAGTTTTTATGTCCATTTGGTGAATTTCTAAGTTTAGGGTTGCTCCAATCGATAAAAGTGCCCTGATCAATGTGAATTTCGCTACAGGAGCAAATGTTTCATCGTAATCAATTCCTTGCTGTTGTGAATATCCCTTAGCCACTAATCTCGCTTTGTACCTGGCAACCGATCCATCAGTGTTGAGCTTCTTTTTAAAAACCCATCTGCATCCAATCGGCTTGCATCCTGCAGACACCTCAGGTACAATCATTTACATGTCATTATTCTTAAGTGATTTAAGCTCTTGATTGATCGCTTCCTCCCAAAGCTTTGTATCAGATAGAGAAATTGCCTCCTTGTAGGTCATTGGGTCATCGGTCGATTCAATTAAATTAGCTTCTGACATGCGATCTTGCCAAATTTGTAGAGCTTCAGTGTTGATCAATTGTTCGATTAGCTCCCAGGTGTTGTCATCATCATCATAGCCTAGCCATTTAACCAGATATTGTTTTTTTTTATTAATCTTATATTTTCCGATGATCGCTTCAATGACATATTCTTGATCTTCTGGGTTGACGATTGTTGGGGATTTTAATATAATAGATTCATCAAATGTGATATCGTGGCTGATCTCTATCCTCCTATTGGTTGGATCCCAGAGCCTATACGCCTTTTTTTCGTCATGATAGTCAATCATTTTAAGCTTTTTGGATCGGGGCGCTAGTTTCAACCTTTTTCCCTTGTGAATATGCATATATGCGTCAGCCCATATGACGCGCAAGTTACTGATATCAGGCTTGTGACCGTGCTATAATTCAAATAGTGAAGCACTCTTCTTATTGGCTCGTATTGGCAATCGGTTGCATAAATATGTAGCACTTGCGGCAAGTTCTACCCAAAGTTCGTCAGGTATGCCGGCAGTAATTTTAACTGCCCGGATTGACTCCATCAATGTCCAGTTATATCGTTCGGCTACACCATTTTGTTGCAGCATGTCCGGCGTCATCATTTCATGATAAATTCCATATTTGATTAAAAATTCGCACATCTCAGTGTTTACATACTCTCCTCCTCCATCTGATCAGAGAATCTTGAGTTTTCGGCCCGATTGCATCTTGGCAAATGCCTTGAATGTCCGAAATCAATCAAATGTATCACTTTTGTTGTCAATAAAATATGTTATAATGTAGTGAGTGGCGTCATCAATGAATGTTAATATATATTTTGCTCTATTGACTAATGGCGTGGGCATCGGCCCACACAGATCTGTGTGCACCCTTCCGATAGGCTCCATCAATCGATTTTTCGCATGTCTGAAAGGCTTGCAGTGCGACTTCACATATTCATACCCAGCGCATATTTCGATTTGTCTGGTTGACAGCCACACATCTCCAAGACCTATGATAAATTTGTTGATTGATTGCAGAGTGTTTCAGCCCGGATAGCCTAATCGGTGATGCTATAATGTATAGTCATTAATCTTGGAATCGGCGATGTTTGCTTCTAGCTCTAGCTCTGATGATGTCGATAAATGAAATAGGTCACCATCAGCTTGTCTAATTTTGATTTCTTTGTGATCCGTGCCGATTTTAATTACTAATCCGTCGCTCTTGAAGGTTATGTTATTTCTGTCACGTGTCAACGCCTGCACAGATATTAAATTTCTAGTGATCTCTGGTACATATAAGATGTCCTATAATTTCAGCTCGTCGTCGAGCTCAATTGTCCCAACGTGTATCATGCATAATTCTCATTCCCTACACATGTGACCAAGCCATCGTGCTCAGCCACCATCTCGAAAATCTCCAATTGGTTGAACATATGTTGTATAGCACCTGAATCGATGATAGCACCAATCGCCAGATTTGCTTCAGCTCTTGGTTTAGTCTTTTCTTTTTCTTTTTCTGTTTTTACCCAATCATTGAATTTATTGCATTAAAATATTCCGTGTTCTCCATCACAGACGTAACATTTCCGAGGGTATCCCCGAAAATTCTCGCCTCGATAGGCTCTGCAATCGCCACCTCGGTCGCCTCTGTTATTATGACCTCCTCGATTATTTCCGTTATTGTTGTTATAGCCTCAGCTTCATCTGGCGCTTCCGCCTCGGTTGTCGCGACTGCTGCCTCGGTAGCCACCTCGGTCACCACCTTGGTATCTGCCTCGGTCACCGCCTTGGTATCTGCCTTGGTTACTGCCTCGGTAGCTGCCTCGGTTTGTCATATGGGCTTCGTCGCACCTTTGTTTATTATCCGGGTCGAATCTGATGCATGCAAGTTATAAAGCCTCCAGCATTGTCGGCATATTCTCCTACATAAGTATTAATTCCTGGTACCTGGGGCTTAGACTCCGGAGATATTGCGATATAGCTTCTGTATCGGTCATATCTTCGATTTGCACCATAATTCGGTTGAATGCATCATTATAATTTTTGATTGATCCTTTTTGCTTCATCATCGCAAGCTTATCACGCATTCGTAACAATTGTTCCATTGGTACATATTTTTGTGTCATAGCCTCTTTAAGCTCATTCTACGAATCAAATTCTCCCGATATATTCACGTGCCTCTGTAGCCACATTCTAGCATTGCCTATAATTTTACTGATTACTGCATTGACTTCCTCCTTTTGTACTGATAGATTAGTGCTAGTGATAAATTACTCTACAGCATCAAAGTAATCGAACAATCTGGGTTCGCCACCTGATCCATCGAATTTGTTGATCGATCTCAGGTACTCCTTCACCAGATCGTTAAGCTTTGTTGATGTTGTTGGTGATGGTGATGGTGATTGTGGCATGTTGCCTTCTATAGCTGCATTCTGATTGGTTAGCGCACTAGGTGATATGTTTGTTTTGTTGATTTTTGCCATCAATTCGCCCATTAGGGTTGTCAGTGTGTCTAATTTATCTTCCTGATTTCTGATTGTTATAGCCATCTGTTCCTGTCGATCGAGGCTAAATGTAATATTGCTTTGATGGTTGCCATCCAATTCTTCGTCGTCGTCATCAGGGGGTTGATATCTGTTGTCTGTTTTTGATTTAGACCGCAATCTTGTCGATCTTGTTGCTAATGATGATGATGTGTATAGATTATCTATTTCGTCATGTCACATCATTAAATACTATGTCATTACATGTTTATTACGTTGCTTTATCATGGTGTCATTTGTCGTATTGTTTATTGTATTGTTTGATGCATTGTTTACAATGTTAAATAAACACTTACAGTAATCACAGTTGTGATTGCGTAAATGCTATGATTGCGTAGATCTCAGGTTGTCAAGCTGCAATTCGAGTAGCTCGGGGCTCATAACCTGTTAAAATTTAATCTTCGAATGTGTGTTTGGAGTAAAGAGCGCACTGGCTTATGAAGCCAATATGCATGTATTTATTAATACTAAATTATGATTGGTTAATATAAAACAAAGATCGTCTAAGCCACGATTGAGTGACGTAACAATTGATCATTGATGGGAGAGATAAAATAAGCTAATAATTTTAACATAGGATACTTATCTAATAATACTTTAGAGATAGCAATTACTTTCTTTTTAAATTACTTTAAAATAACTTTTTCTCAATTTGGATCTTGATTCTTTTCTCCTATTTGTAATACTAAAGTTTCTTTATCTTTATTTTAAACCTCTTAAGTAGTACTTCTAATAAATCAAATCAAATCAAATCAAATTAAATTAAACTTTAAATCTTCTAATCAGAAGACTTGATTTTTAGAATCTATCTAATCAATAATTTTCCATATCATATAACTGTCATATAACTGATTTAAATTAGAAGTACTACTTTTTGTTAAAATTTGATCTTCGAATGTGTGTTTGGGGTAAAGAGTACACTGGCTCATGAAGCCAAATATACATGTATTTATTAATGCTAATATATAATTGGTCGATACAAACAAAGATTGTCTAAGCCACAATTGAGTGACGTACAATTGATCATTGATAGGAGAGAGATATAATAAGCTAATAATTTCAACACTCCCCCTGCTTGACATATCTCGATAAAAATAAAAAAATGTTCAACTGTATATCACGAATGGCATCCATAAAGTACATTTACTGCAAATAACTATATATAAAATACTACTTGAGTGATAAGAATAATATGATAAAGAAAATAAAAGTTTTTTGAAAAAAAGTTAGTTATGTAAGCCCATTTTTGTGATCAACATTTCAAGTCTGAGTTATATAAGTGGCTTGGTTAATGCATTAGCAATCATTTCATCTGTCGCTATGTAAATGATATCTATCACCTTTGATTCAACTTTCTCTTGAATAAAGTGGTGCTAAATGTCAATATACTTTGATTGAGCATGATTAATTGGGTTTTTGGCGAGGGCAATTGCTGATTGGTTGTCTTCAAATAAGGTTGTTGCACAATTCGGTAAATATCCTAGCTTATTCAATAGAGTGCATAGCCAAATGGCTTCTTTCATCGCATGTGCTAATGTCATATATTCTACTTCAGTTATTGATAGGGCAACGGTTGGTTGGCACTTGCTTGACCAGCTGATAGCTCCTCCTGATAGGTTGAAAATATAGCCTGTGGTTGATTGTTGTATATTAATGTCTTCTCCCCAGTTGGCATCACTGAAACCGATCAGTCTTAGATCCTGATCACATCCAAGACACAGCTTATAATTGGCTGTTCCTTTAATATATCTTAATAATCATTTGAGGGCATGGTGATGTTCTTACATTGGATTGACCGAAAATTGACTAATGATGCTAACAGCAGCAGCTAGATCAGGTCTTGTCTCAATCATCAGGTACATTATACTACCAATCATTTGTCTGAATAGATTTTAGTCTGTGGATTTTCCCCCTTCAGCTTTGAGTTGAATAGATGGATCAAGGGGTGTACTGATTGGCTTGGCATCCATCATGTTAAACCTTGTAATAATTTGATTGGCAAAGTAGCTTTGATCAATTGTGATTGTATGTGTTTTTTGATCGCGCATGACTCGAATACCTAGAAAATGTTTAATTTCACCACAATCTGTCATATCAAATGCATTGCTAAGCTCCATCTTGAATTTGTTTATTGTTTCCATTGAATCAGCCAGAATTAGTAGATCATCAACATATATGGCAATAATTATTAGTAATTGATTATATTGTCTTCTTCTTAGATAAATGCTGTGATCTGATTGTAGTCTTGTAAAATTTGATTGGCTGAGGTAGTTGTTGATCTTCTGATTCTACATATGAGGTGATTGCTTTAGTCTATACAATGATCAATTGAGCTTACACACAGCTCTCGGTGACAGCTCCGATTGGTCAATTCCTTCAGGTACCATCATATAGATCTCCTCATCAAGATCACCATTCAGGAATGCAGTTTTTACATCTATTTGGTGAATTTCTAAGTTTAGGACTGCACCAATCGATAAAAGTGCCCTGATCGATGTGAATTTTACCATGGGAGCAAATGTTTCATCATAATCAATTCCTTGCTGTTATGAATATCCCTTAGCAACTAATCTCGCCTTATACCTGGCAACTGATCCATCAGTGTTGAGCTTCTTTTTAAATACCCATCTACATCTAATCAACTTGCATCTCACAGGCACCTTAGGTACAATTATCCATATGTCATTATTCTTAAGTAATTTAAGCTCTTGATTGATTACTTCTTGCCAAAGCTTTGTATCAGGCAGGGAAAATGCTTCCTTGTAGGTCATTGGGTCATCAGTCGATTTAATTAAATTAGCTTCTGGCATACAATCTTGCTAAATTTGTAGAGCTTCAGTGTCTATCAATTATTCAATTAGCTCCCAGGTGTTATCATCATCATTGTCATAGTCTAGCTATTTAACCAGATATTGCCTTTTTTCATCAATCTTGCATTCTCCGATGATCACTTTAATAACATATTCTTGATCTTCTGGGTTGACGATTGTTGGGGATTTTAATATAATAGATTCATCAAATATGACATTATGGCTGATCTCTATCTTCCTATTGGTTGGATCCCAGAGCCTGTATGCCTTCTTTTCATCATGATAGCCAATCATTTTAAGCTTTTTGGATTGGAGCGCTAGTTTCGACCTTATTCCTTTGTGAATATATATATATACATCAGCCCATATGACGTGCAAGTTACTGATATCAGTCTTGTGACTGTGCCATAATTCAAATAGTGAAGCACTCTCCTTATTGGCTCGCATTGGTAATCGGTTGCATAAATATGTAGCACTTGTGGTAAGTTCAGCCCAAAGTTCATCAGGTATATCGGCAGTGATTTTAATGGCCCAGATCGACTCCATCAATGTCTGGTTATATCGTTCGGTGACACCATTTTGTTGTGGCATGTCTGGCGTCATCATTTCATGATGAATTCCATTTTTGATTAAAAATTTGCGCATCTCGGTATTTACATACTCTCCTCCTCTATCAGACTGGAGAATCTTTAGTTTTTGGCCTAATTGCATTTCAGCGAATGCCTTGAATGCCCGGAATCGATCAAATATATCACTTTTGTTATCAATAAAATATGTTGTAACGTAGTGAGTGACATCATCAATGAATGTTAATATATATTTTGCTCCATTGACTGATGGTGTAGGCATCAGCCTGCACAGATCTGAGTGCACCCTTCTGATAGGCTCCATCGATCGATTTTTCACATATCTGAAAGGCTTGCAGTGCAACTTCATGTATTCACACCCGGCGCATATTTCGATTTGTCCGGTCGATAGCTGCACATCTCCGAGCCCTGTGACAAATTTGTTGATTAATTGTAGAGTATTTCGACCTGGATGGCCCAGCTGGTGATGCTATAATGTATAGTTATCAATCTTAGAATTGGCGATGTTTGCTTCTAGCTCTGGTGATATCGATAAATAAAATAGGTTGCCATCGGCTTGTCCGATTTTGATTTTCTCATGATCCATGCTGATTTTAATTATTGATCTATTGCTTTTGAAGGTTATGTCATTTCCATCATGTGTCAATGCTCGCACAGATATTAAATTTCTAGTGATTTCCAGTATATATAAAACATTCCGTAATTTCAGCTCATCATCGAGCTCAATTGTCCCAACATGCGTGGCACATAGCTTCTCGTTCCCTGTACATATAACCAAGCCGTTGTGCTCAGCCACCATCTCAAAAATCTCCCATTGGTTGAACATATGTTGTGTGGCACCTGAATCGATGATAGCGCTAATTGCTAGATTTGCTTCGGCTCTCGGTTTAGCCTTTTCTTTTTCTGTTTTTACCCAATTGTTGAATTTGTTGCATTGGAATATTCTGTATTCTCCCTTACAGACATAACATTTCCGAGGGTATCCCCAAAAATTCCCGCCTTGATAGGCTCCACGATTGCCACCTCGGTCGCCTCTGTCATTATGATAACCTCCTCGATTGTTTCTATTATCATTGTTATAGCCTTGGCCTTGTCCGGTGCTTCCATCTCGATTGCTGCAACTACTGCCTCGGTAGCTGCCTTGGTAGCTGCCTCAGTCTGTCACATGGGCTTTGTCGCACCTCTGCTTGTTATCTGGGTCGAACCTGATGTATGCAAGTTGTAAAGCCTCCAGCATTGTTGGTATATTCTCCTACACAAGTATTAATTCCCAGTACCTGGGGCTTAGACCCTGAAGATATTGCAGTATAGCTTCTATATCGGTTATGTCTTCAATTTGTACCATAATTCGGTTTGAACATATCATTATAATCTTTAATCAATCCCTTTTGCTTCATCATCGCAAGCTTATTGCGCATTCATAACAATTGTTCTATTGGTGCATATTTTTGTGTCATAGCCTCTTTAAGCTTATTCCATGAATCAAATTCTCCTGATGTATTCATGTGCCTCCATAACCACATTCTAGCATTGCCTGTAATTTTACTGATCACTGCATTGACTTCCTCCTTTTGTACTGATAGATCGGTGCTGGTGATAAATTGCTCTATGGTATCAAAGTAATCAAACAATCTGGGTACACCTCCTGACCTATCGAATTTGTTGATCGATCTCAGGTACTCCTTCACCAGATTGTTAAGCTTTGTTGATGTTGTTGGTGATGGTGATTGTGTTTGTATTTGTAGCATATTGCCTTCTGTAGCTGCATTCTGATTGGTTGGCGCGCTGGGTGATGTATTTGTTTTATCAATTTTTGCCATCAATTCACCCAATAGGGTTGCCAGCATGTCTAATTTATCTTCCTGATTTCTGATCATTATAGCCATCTGTTTCTGTTGATCAAGGCTAAATCCTATATTGCTCTGATGGTTGCCATCCAATCCTTTATCGTCATCATCAGGGGGTTGATATCTGTTGTCTGTTTTGATTTAGATCATAATCTTGTCAATCTTGTTGCTGACAACAATGTATATAGATTATCCATTTCGTTGTATTATTGAATGCTATATCATTACATATTGTTTATTGCATTGCTTTATCATGGTATTGTTTGTTGCATTGTTTATTGCATTGTTTGACGCATTGTTTACAATGTTAAATAAACGCTTACTGTAATTACAGTTGTAATTGCTATGATTGCATAGATCTCAGGTTGTCGAGCTGCAATTCGAGCGGCTCGGGGCTCATAACCTGTTGAAATTTGATCTTCTAATATGTGTTTGAGGTAAAGAGCACACTGGCTTATGAAGCCAAATATGCGTGTATTTATTAATGCTAATATATGATTGGTCAATACAAACAAAGATTATCTAAGCCACAATTGAGTGACGTACAATCGATCATTGATAGGAGAGAGATATAATAAGCTAATAATTTCAATACTTTTGAGAAGGCTATCAATATATAAGTACTTAAGCTAATAATAAGATAATATATTAAATAAGTTGAAATATCTAGATTTATTACTAAAATAATAATACAAGAGATTATCTTACTAGCTTATAGATAAACACTTACCTTACTGAAACTACTTCTATAAAGTTTAAGTTAATCTAATTGAGATATATTAATATATAGAACCTTTAGAGGAACTTAAAGAAATAGAAAAATTGATCTTATAGAAAATCTAATCAATTCTATATAATATTCAAAGATAATAATACCTAGTATAAATCAGTAAATAGAAAGAGTACTACTAAATTAAATAACTCTAAGAAGAGGAGATAAAATATATTTGAAATCAAAGAGATAGCGAAATCTACTATTAAGCTTTAAAAAAAGCACTTTCTATCTATACTGTAAAAATGGTTGAATGGATCTATCAGCTATTCAAGTATAAGTTAAGTGCTTTAGATTGTTGAAATTATTAGCTTATTATATCTCTCCCATCAATGATTGATCATTATGTCACTCAATCATGGCTTAGATGATCTTTGTTTTATATCGACCAATCATAATTTAGCATTAATAAATACATGCATATTGGCTTCATAAGCCAGTGTGCTCTTTACTCTAAACACATTCGAAGATCAAATTTCAACAGGTTATGAGCCCTGAGCCACTCAAATTGCAGCTCGACAACCTGAAATCTATGCAATCATAGCATCTACGCAATCACAACTGTGATTACTGTAAGTGTTTATTTAACATTGTAAACAATGCATCAAACAACGCGATAAACAATGCGACAAATGATACTGCGATAAAGCAACGCGATAAACAACACATAACAACATAGCATTCAACGACAACGAAATGGACAATCTATATACATCATCGTCATCAGCAACAAGATCGTCAAGATTGCAGTCTAAATTAAAAACAGATAACAGATATCAACCCCCTGATGACGACGATGAAGGATTGGATAGCAACCATCAGAGCAATATTGCATTTAGCCTCAATCAACAGGAACAGATGGCTATAATAATCAGAAATCAGGAAGATAAATTAGATACACTAACAACCCTAATGGGCGAATTGATGGCAAAAATCGACAAAATAAATGCATCATCTAGTGCGCCAACCAATCAGAATGCAGCTATAGAAGGCAACATGCCACAATCACCATCACTATCACCAACAACATCAACAAAGCTTAACGATCTGGTAAAGGAGTACCTGAGATTGATCAACAAATTTGATGGGTCAGGTGGCACACCCAGATTGTTCGATTACTTTGATGCTATAGAGCAATTTATCACTAGCACCAATCTATCAGTACAAAAGGAGGAAGTCAATGCAGTGATCAGTAAAATTACAGGTAATGCTAGAATGTAGCTATAGAGGCACATGAACACATCGGGAGAATTTGATTTGTGGAATGAGCTTAAAGAGGCTATGACACAAAAATATGCACCAATGGAACAATTATTACGAATGTGCGATAAGCTTGCGATGATGAAGCAAAAAGGATTGATCGAAGATTATAATGATGCATTCAACCAAATTATGGTGCAAATCGAAGATATGACCAACACAGAAGCTATACTGCAATATCTCTGGGGTCTAAGCCCCAGGTACTGGGAATTAATACTTGCACGGGAGAATATGCTGACTATGCTGGAGGCTTTACAACTCGCATGTATCAGGTTCGACCCAGATAATAAACAAAGGCACGACGAAGCCTACGCAACAGACTGAGGTAGCTACCGAGGCAGCGACCGAGGTAGATACTGAGGCAGCGACTGAGGCGGCTACCAAGGCGGCGGTTGTGACAATCGAGGCGGAAGCGCCAGATGAAGCCAAGGCTATAATAACAATAACGGAAACAATCAAGGAGGTCATAATGACAGAGGCAACTGAGGCGGCGATTGTGGAGCCAATTGAAGCGGGAATTTTCAGGGACACCCTCAGAAATGTTATATCTATAAGGGAGAACATGGAATATTTCAATGCAATAAATTCAATGATTAGGTAAAAACAGAAAAAGAAAAGACTAAACTGAGAGCCGAAGCAAATCTGGCGATTGGCGCTATCATCGATTTAGGTGCTACGCAATATATGTTCAACAAATTGGAGATTTTCAAGACAGTGGCTGAGCACGATGGCTTGGTCACGTGTGCAAGGAATGAGAAATTACATACGATGCACGTTGGGACAATTGAGCTCGACGATGAGCTGAAATTATGGGATATCTTATATGTACCGGAGATCACCAGAAATTTAATATCTGTGTGGGCATTGATACATAATGGAAATGACATAACCTTCAAGAGCGATAGATCAGTAATTAAAATCGGCGTGAATCACGAGGAAATTAAAATCGGACAAGCCAATGGCGACCTATTTCATTTATCAACATCACCAGAGCTAGAGCTAGAAGCAAACATCGCCAATTCTAAGATTGATGACTATATATTATGGCATCACCGACTAGGCTATCCGGGCTGAAATACTCTGCAATCAATCAACAAATTTGTCACAGGGCTCAGAGATATGCAGCTGTCAACCGAACAAATTGAAATATGCGCTGGGTGTGAACACACAAAGTTACACCGCAAGCCATTTGGACATGTGAAAAATCGATCGATGGAGTCTATCGGAAGGGTGCACTCAGATCTATGCAGGCCGATGCCCATGCCATCAGTCAATAGAGCAAAATATATATTAACATTCATCGATGACGCCACTCACTACATCACAACATATTTTATTGATAACAAAAGTGATATATTTGATCAATTCTAGATATTTAAGGCATTCGCTGAGATGCAATTGGGCCGAAAACTCAAGATTCTCCGATCAGATGGAGGAGGAGAGTATGTAAACACCGAGATGCGTAAATTTTTAATCAAAAACGGAATTCATTACGAAATGACAATGCTGGACACGCCGCAACAAAACGGTATAGCTGAACAATATAACCAGACATTGATGGAGTCAATCTGGGCAGTTAAAATTACTGCTGACATACCTGACGAACTTTGGGCAGAACTTGCTACAAGTGCTATATATTTATGTAACCGATTGCCAACGCAAGCCAATAAGGAGAGTGCTATACCATTTGAATTATAGCACGGTCACAAGCCTGATATCAGTAACTTGCGTGTCATATGGGCTGATGTATATATGCATATTTGTAAGGGAAAAAGGTCGAAACTGGCGCCCCAATCCAAAAAGCTTAAAATGATTGGCTATCATGACGAAAAAAAAGGCATACAGGCTCTGGGATCCAACCAATAGGAAGATAGAGATTAGCTGCGATGTCACATTTGATGAATCTATTATATTAAAATCCCCAACAATCGTCAACCCAGAAGATCAAGAATATGTCATTGAAGCGATCATCAGAGAATGCAAGATTGATGAAAAAAGACAATATCTGGTTAAATGGCTAGGCTATAATAATGACGACAACACCTGGGAGCCAATCAAACAATTGATAGATATAGAAGCTTTACAAATTTGGCAAGATCACATGTTAGAAGCTAATTTAATTAAATCGACCGATGACCCAATGACCTACAAGGAGGCAATTTCTCTGCCTGACACAAAGCTTTGGGAGGAAGCAATCAATCAAGAGCTTAAATCACTTAAAAATAATGACACATGGACGATTGTACCTGAGGTACCTGCGGGACGTAAGCCGATTAGATGCAGATGGGTTTTTAAAAAGAAGCTCAACACTGATAGATCGGTTGCCAGGTACAAAGTGAGATTAGTGGCCAAGAGATATTCACAATAGCAAGGAATTGATTACGATGAAACATTTGCTCCTGTGGCGAAATTCACATCGATCAGGGTACTTTTATCGATCAGAGCAACCCTAAACTTAGAAATTCACCAAATGGACATAAAAACTGCATTCCTGAATGGTGATCTTAATGAAGAGATCTACATGATGGTACCTGAAGGAATTGACTAATCAGAGCTGTCACCAAGAGCTGTGTGTAAGCTCAATCGATCATTATATAGACTAAAGCAATCACCTCATATGTGGAATCAGAAGATTGACAACTACCTCAGCCAATCAAATTTTACAAGACTACAATCAGATCACAGCATTTATCTAAAAAGAAGACAAGACAATCAATTGCTGATAATTATTGCCATATATGTTGACGATCTACTAATTCTGGCTGATTCGATGGAAACAATGAACAAATTCAAGACGGAACTTAGCAATGCATTCAATATGACGGACTGTGGCAAAATTAAACATTTTTTGGGTATTCGAGTCATGTGCGATCAAAAAACACACATGATCACAATTGATCAAAGCCACTTTGCCAATCAAATTATTACAAGGTTTAACATAACAGATGCTAAGCCAATCAGTATACCCCTTGATCTATCCATTTAACTCAAAGCTGAAGGGGGAAAATCCACAGACCAAAGTCTATTCAGACAAATGATTGGTAGCATAATATACCTGATGATCGAGACAAGACCTGATCTAGCTACTGCTGTCAGCATCATCAGTCAATTTTTGGCCAATCTAATGCAAGAACATCATCACGCCCTCAAACGATTATTAAGATACATTAAAGGAACAGCTAATTATAAGCTGTGCCTTGGATGTGATCAGGATCTAAGACTGATCAGTTTCAGTGATGCCAACTGGAAAGGAGACATTAACACATGATGATTAACTACGGGCTATATCTTCAACCTATCAGGAGGAGCCATCAGCTGGTCAAGCAAATGCTAACCAACCGTTGCCCTATCAACAACTGAGGCAGAATATATGGCATTAGCACATACGACAAAAGAAGCCATTTGGCTACGCACCCTATTGGATGAGCTAGGATATTTGTCTAATTGTGCAACAACCTTATTTGAAGACAACCAATCAGCAATCACCCTTGCCAAAAATCCAATTAATCATGCTCGATCAAAGCATATCAACATTCAGTACCACTTTATTCGAGAGAAAGTTAAATCAAGGATAATAGATATCGTTTACATGGCGACAGATGAAATGATCACTGATGCATTAACTAAGCCACTTGTGCAACCAAGACTTGAAATGTTGATCACAAAAATGGGCTTATATAATTAACCTTTTTTAAAATTTCTATTTCCTTTACCATGTCATTCTTATCACTCAAGTAGTATTTTATATATAATTATTTGCAGTAAATATATTTCATAGATGCCATTTGTGATATACAGTTGAACATTTTATTTTTATTCTTTTATCTTTATTTTTATTTATTTATTTTTATCGAGATATGTCAAGCAGGGGAAGTGTTGAAATTATTAGCTTATTATATCTCTCCCATCAATGATCGATCGTTACGTCACTCAATCATGGCTTAGACAATCTTTGTTTTGTATCGACCAATCATAATTTAGTATTAATAAATACATGTATATTGGCTTCATAAGCCAGTATGCTCTTTACTCCAAACACATTTGAAGATCAAATTTCAACATAGATAACTTATATATTAACTATATTATTTTATACAATATGATATAAAGAAGTTAGAAGAAGAAGTACAATAGTTATAGAGGAATTTCTTTAAGTTAGAATAATATCTAAAAGTCTAACTCAGAGAAAGAAAGAAGATGTAATAGAACAATTATTAATAATATCAATTTTATTATATAAGATTACAGTTATATAACTTATAATATAATTATAATCTATAATATTATTACAAATTATAATCTTATCTTAATTTGATATATTATTTCACTATATAATAGTATTATAACTTAGTATATTATCTTAACTATTAGTATTATCATATATTTTAGCTAATTAAATTATATCTTATATTTAGCTGAGCTAATTAGAAATTCAAATAGTAATGTAGAAAGCTATCTATATAGTACTTTGTAATTTTTTATAAATACCCCACTTGCTATTATTAATAAAATTTGAACTACAATAAGCTAAGAAAGCTTACTACAGACAACTCAAGGAATAATAAAGTCTTGCTTAAGGAGTAAGCAATTTGAGATATTTTAAGAATTTAACAGATATATCTATTTAATTAATTGAACATATTTGCCAGCTATTCTTATTGTATATACCTTCTTAAGATGCTACTGCATAACTTACTAAGATCTCTAAAATATATTCTCTATACTTGCTCTATTCCAAGTATTTCACTATTAATATATTTTAGTCTATAACAATATATCATTCTTGGAAATATGTTATATCTACCCTTAATCTATATATCTAAGTTTAGTCTATATATGATTTATTTCTCATATTATTTCTGAAGTAAAAATAAAATAAAATTATAAATACCAAGAATGCACTTGAAGTATACTATAAACTGAGATACCTAGAGAAAATTAATTATATCTGAGAAGGTGAGAATTTTATATAAGAAAGTGTGTTATATCTGAAGTATTTAAACCATATCTAAAAAAATATACATAGTCTCTGAGATGTTTTGAAAACTCTGATATATTTGAAATATCTGAAGTGTTTTGCAATCTCAGAGACACCTAGAGACTCTGTTTAAATTTAGTGATGGTAGACTCTGGACTGGATCAAGCATGACGAGTACTACTGCCTCCTTGTCCCAATATCTCTCTTCTCGTCCTTCTATTTTGCACTCTGGAGTTGGATGGGCATGAAGTTTTTCCGTTACAACTGACATTTTCATAAAAGAATTCACCATGCCAGACCGCAGCACCAATCACAGTTAACCATGACAATGTGTAGGTATCTCAAAGTATCGCTTTAGTAATTGCAAATATATGTACATGCAATATTATGCCTTGGAAATTTCGAATTTCTATCGGGGCTAAGGAGATGATCTATAAATGCAATCTTATTTGACACTACTTTCGTTTGCGCGTTTAGACTATTCCGCCGCTCACAATGTTGCAGGGCCTCAATTCAATATCGCAATGTCTCCAGATAAATCTTGCGAAAAAATGAAAGTGCTTGATAGATTTACTTGCATACAATCAATTGTGTACAACTACTTTAACATTTTGGAATGGCCAGCACTCAAAACATGTCTGTACAAATTAATAATATATTTCGAATGCCTTAGTGCAAGCCAAAAAGATTGAATATAGTCATTTACAATGAATCATACAGCTTGTCTGTAAATTGCTGCAATTATCATATTTAGTTTTAAATAGAATATAAAAAGAATGATTATAAAGGTGATAGTTTACACTTGTAGCTAGGATCTTCGCAGTCTTCGCCTTGACCCCACCCAGTCCCATAATAACCAAGCAATGCAAATCACTGCTCCTACTGAAACCACTGTCACTGTTGTCTTCCATATCAGCCCATCGTCACCAGACCCATGTTGTGGTTCTTTCCTTTTTTGCGACTCACTGGAAGGGTCCAGCTCTTCTGTCCTCTTTTCACCTTCTTTCAGCAGAGAATCTTCAGTGCCGTCTCTAGCTCCATCGCTTGGTGCAGCAGCGTTGTCTACATTTTGGAAGATACATTTAATGAATAGATGCTACCGTTGTCACTACCAACCCACAAAATAAATAAAATACAATAAAATAAAATAAATAAATAAATAAAAAACATACTCTGGTGCCTAAGTTTGCTGATTTGATTCTCTAGTAAATATGCACAGGTCAGCTGGATCGAATCGATTTCCAACATACCGAGATTCAGCTGGGTAAGGGTCGTGTTTTGCTTCAGAGACTCGCCCAGAGTGCAGGCACCCTCATCGCCAATGTTATTATCTACATACAAGAATATACAGGTCAGCTGGATGAATCACCCATTCAAAACAGCCACACACTGATTTTCCGACATACCTCCGAGATTCAGCTGGGTAAGGGTCGTGTTTTGCTTCGGAGACTCGCCCAGAGCGCAGGCACCCTCAGTGCCAATGCCATTCCCTAGTAAATATGCACAGGTCAGCTGGATCGAATCACCCATTCAAAACAGTCACGCACTGATTTCCGAGATTCAGCTGGGTAAGGGTCGTGTTTTGCTTCAGAGACTCGCCCAGAGTGCAGGCACCCTCAGTGCCGATGCCATTCCCTAGTAAATATGCACAGGTCAGCTGGATCGAATCACCCATTCAAAACAGTCACGCACCGATTTCCGAGATTCAGCTGTGTAAGGGTCGTGTTCTGCTCCAGAAACTCGGCTAGGGCGCGGGCTCCCCCAGCGCCTATTTTCTTTGCTAAATACGCATATGTCGTGAGCTATATCCCATCGTGCAGCTACAGACAGTAATTTGTGCAGTTTTAACATACCCGAGATATCCAGCGCCGTTGGGAGCTCTTTCGACAAGAGTAATTTCAGTGCTTCTATATGGCCACCTTCTGCAGCCCAGAGGAGCGGTGTCCGACCTTCTCTATCCCTGGCGTAAGCGTTATTTCCAAGCTCAGCCACTAACATGCTCACGACGTTCATGTGGCCACCCTTCGCAGCGTAGTGGAGCAGCGTCCCCCCGTTATTGTCCTTTTTGTCCTTGTCAGCTCCAGGTACGGCCATGAGCATCCTCATGACGTCAATATGGCCATTCATCGCAGTGGAGTGGAGCGGTGTCATTCCTTTTTTGTCCCCGAGGTTGGCGATGGTGTAGGTGTCATCTCCAAGCTCGGCCACGAGCAGGCGAAAAACGTCGATCCTGGCAGCCACGTGCAGAAGGGACCTACCATCCTTGTCCACAGTTCTGATATCAGCTCCAAACTCGGTTACGAGCAGCCGAATGACTTCGATATGCCCATTCAAAGCAGCAACGTGCAAAGGCGTCATACCCTTCTGGTCGATTGTATTTGTCTCTGTATTGAATTCAATTGCGAGTAATTTCACCACTTCAATGTGCCCTTTCCCCGCCGCAAAGTGTAATGGCATCCGACCTTGTCTATCTTTAACGTCTGCTTTCACCGACCCTTTTTTGATCAACGTTGTAATCAAATCTCCTTGATTGTTTTCTGCAGCACGATGTACAAGCGGAAGAATAAAATTGAACTTGGTTTCCAATGGCTCCGTTCTGTTATCAAGCCAGCGCCTGAACCAGGTAAAATGCTTTTCTAAATCTCCCTCACTGCTGTAGTGGTCTATAACTTCCTTTTGTGCTTATTTATCTCCTGCCTCAGCAACCTTCAGGTACCAATACAATGCCTTTTCATAGTCTAAGGCAACACCGCAGGCCCCTTCTTTATAACATGCAGCAAGGCTTAATTGTGCTTCCAAATGCCCATTTTCTGCAGCTTTCCTACACCACTCAATCTGCTTCTCCAAATCATTCACAACACCAAATCCTACTGCATAGCATAGTGCTGTGTAGAACTGTATATCACAATCATCAAACTCAGTAACTTTGGCATTGCTAAATTTATAGTCAAGAAAGTCTCATAGTCTAGGATGTAATGTATAGAAATCAATGTCACTCTCCATGAACCTAGGGTACCAGTCACCAAGAGTGGGAATATAATTTATTGTATTTAACCAACTCTGTTGACAAAGTAAGTATAGGTCATCCTCAGATGATGTCAATGTTGATAACAATATAGTATCATTGCTCAAAGCCTTTGACATAAGTATTGCAGAGAAAGGTATATTAAACTATCTTAACTGACTAAGTAAATGTTTAAGAGTTTTATCCAAATATTCATAGCTATATTAGATACATGTGTCAATAGAATCATAACACTGATCAAGAGAATCCTTGGCTTTCATAAGTTGCTCAGTGATATTGCCAATGAATTCTTTGATAGGTCTTTTGTATTTATTAAATACTCCTCCAAGAAGATGAAGTGATAATGGATGTCCATTTGCAACATAGCTGATGTTCTTTACATCCTCATCTGTAAAGTCCTTTAAACATTGAGAAGCCCACTGTTGAAAGATATACATGCCTTCTTGTGGTTCCAAACCCATTAACCTGATCAATTCCTCTCTAGGCCACCCTAATACAACCCTTGATATGGTAAGGATTTTGACATTTACAGGTATCCTATTGAAAAATTGATATATAGATTCAGCCTCCTTTCATTTTTTTCTCCATCTTTAAGTTCTTGTTTTCAATTGCCTGTTTGAAAGTTTCCATATTATCAAGGCAAAACAACACCATATTTTCAGCTTCCAATTTTCTCCAATACATCAGCTTCTATATTATTAAAGTCTTTTATATTTATACTGAGAAATTCAGCAATCTTAGAGAGCATTGAGTTGAAGGTTGGATTTTTGACAAAAGAAAGCACTAGAACTTTTTCAAAGTTAAAGGTTTTAACTACTTGGATTGCCAATGTTGTTTTACCCATTCCACCAAAGCTAAGGATAGTGATATACTAAATATTGTTGCTGTTGTCATCAAGGAGTCCCTTTAACTGTTTGAGTTTATTTCCACATCCCACGAAATCTCCATATGTGTGAACAGCAGCAAGATTTTGTTTAAAAGTCATTTTTGTTAATTGCTTTTTTGTTTTGGCATCATTACTTGTTATATTTGATAATTTTTCTAAATTTTAGAGCATTTTGGTAAATGTGAATTTGCTTTGCTTTTAATAATCACTAATCAGATATGAGAAAGACAAGATAACTTACCTGAAAAAGGCTCTATCCTTATTATCAAGTGTATTGCTCTCAAATTGTCTTGTAAGAAATCCATTGCTCTCTTTAAAAGAATTTTTCTTTCTGCGATTTCTATTGTCTGATCTACCAATTTGGTACGAGCATGCTTAAAACATTAAATAAATAGCAATTCTTTTTTTTCAACAATCAACTTGATCTGCTTGGCACTGAGCTCAGCAAAGCTATCAAGAAATTTTTTGGAATCTTCACATGTAAATACAACCAGTCCATGGAATGACATTTTGTATTCGTGATCGTGATCGTTGATGTCTGGATTGTTAATAATGTCGCAGTATGAATGCCATAGATCAGTTCCAGTCCATTACCAGAATTATTTTGCATGTTGCACAGTTGCCATTCCAGTACATTAGATTTTCCTGTAATGGAAATAGTTAGAAATCAAGCTTAGAGAATGTGAATGAGTTATTTATTTGAATCACTCACCTCTCTTTGATGGAAACCCAAAGATAAATGCGTCAACTAACCCAATTTTCAGCAGACACACTCCTATATTTAATTCATCATTGTTTTGTCTTAGACCCTCTCTGAAGCCAACGTGAATCTTATAAGCATCATTTTCTTTTAGAAAATAGCCATCTTTGCAAAATTGTTCAATACTTTTCATCATTGATTCAACACTGCAGTTGAAGGTTTTCACTGCTTCTTCATTATAATCCACAAAATAACGAACAAGTGCAAGTACCTCAACTGTGATTGGCCCAGCAAAAAGAGAACAGGTGAATAAAAGCAATCGCTCCATTTCTGTAAGCCCATCAATTTTTGGCTTGAAATTCCTTTGTAACTCCATTTTTTTAGCATCGGAATCTGCAAGCATTGTATCATAATATTCATAGACGATGTCCTTTAGTGATTTATCGATATATTTCGGCAGGCCGGCTGCACCACCAAGAAGTTTTAAACTCAACGGATGCCCATCCATGCACATGACAAGTTCACGTAACAAAGGTTTGCTATTCTCTTCTATCTGTATTTTCACCTTGGCTCTAGAGTTAAGGTTTTCAACAAACAATCTGCAGCCGCTATGAATGTCAGATCCAGTTAAGCCATTGAGCGGGAATAGATTCTCTCCTAACCATCCCAGATTTTCCTGTGCATTTGCCAGAATCTTCACTGCAATATCCTTCCTTGAGACAACTCCTTGTAGCCATTCCATCAAAAATAGAGAATCTTCTTTGGCCTCAGCCACTGCACGTGTCAAGGTGTCGGCATGATCCAGGATCAATAAGCATGACGCTTTAAATTGATCCGAAATAACTTGACCCAGAGATTCCACTTCGTCAGTGCTGTTTGGAGCATATTTTGGGAATAAGACTCCAGCCAGGCCCTGCAGATAA
Source organism: Endogone sp. FLAS-F59071 (assembly GCA_003990785.1). NCBI lineage: Eukaryota > Fungi > Mucoromycota > Endogonomycetes > Endogonales > Endogonaceae > Endogone > Endogone sp. FLAS-F59071. Next base: position 16,651 of record RBNK01000105.1, on the reverse strand, counting down.
TCTCTAGCTGAGATTTCCTTTTTATCATCAAACTGCCAGACAAAAATTCCACCAGGGAAGAAATGGCCAGTTCGGTGAATTGCCTCCTTGACTAGTGTTGTCTAATAGGTATTTAAAGCATTGTGTCATTCACTTGTAAACTTGTGTGCAATGATCACTTTCTGGAACTAACCTTGCCTTGGCCGCCAATACCTGTAATGGTGCACAAGTCAAAAGAGTCATTGGTACGAGTTGCCATTCTTCTCAAAACGCTATTCAAATCGGCAAGCTGCTCCTTGCGTCCAAAAAATTTCTTTGGTGATGAGATGATGTTGAGATTGTTGGGAAACATATTCAATTCAATCTTAAGCTCCCCCGATTCGCACAGAAATATATTGTCAACCATCTGACAGTTAGTAGAGTATAATATCTAGTAATGAGATTTACAGGTCAATAAGTGTTTAGAAGGTTATATACTTTGAAAAACTATCATTAATAACTTACCAGGGCACCCGCGAGGTAGTCATTTTGTCGGGGATCTTGACTGTGTTGGTAATTCATGCGCGTTTGCCATAATGCCCCGTCGACAGATAGACCTTGTACAAGGTATTGATAGAATTGTGCCTCAAACTTACGGGCAATATCATCTGGTAAGGGGCAGTACGAACCGATAGAATGCCGAATACCTATTATGGCCAGGTCTCGGGCGACCTTACGACTGTCGCAGGCAGATAAAAATGCAAGTCGCAGGTTCATAGGGACAGCAACAAGGCTTTGCGTGTTTGCAATTATACATTTGAAGGTTTCATCATCTTCAAAGAGCAGGCCCCTTGCTCTCATGTCATCCTTGTGTGCAACACAGTGTCCCATAAAATGAAGAACTGTGGCCATCTTGTAGTTATTTTTTGCAAGCAACGAATTCATCCTGTTCACAGTAGCCGGTAGCACGCGCTCCAACATGACATTTATCAAGTCTCCACGAAAATTGTTGATAAAGCTCTGGAACTGGTCGCCCAGATGTAGATCTGCTAAGCTCAACTCAGTGAGATCCAAAGGATCAGGCACAGCGACAACAATGCGCAGTGGAAGTTTTGGTAGTGGATCCTGCAGAGGTGCGATCAGATGTGTGAGCACACGTGCAAACTTGTGGCTGTGGACCAAGAACTTCGTGCCATCCTTTGCGTATTCCCACGGGATGGCATCAAGATCACCGTCATGTTGTTGAGCTGAAGGAAGATCCCACTGTTCAGGTCCGTTAGCTCCCGAAGTAACCGCTCAGCATCACCGGAAAAGAGGGCTTTGAATAGTGCAGTGCCGAAATATTGGAGAGTATTTTGCGTAGGCATGGTATGGAAGACATCAGCAACCAGAAGTCGATTGGATTTGCCTGCGATGACTGGACATCCGCCTGGATTTTTTTTCTTTACATTTCTTGTTGCGGCATTTCTCAAGATCAAAAGAAAAGACATCACCATTCTCGCCCTGTGAAGCGGTAACCTTGTTGGTGTAGACGATAACTTTACCATCCTTGCCCGAAGGTACTTTATACCTAAAAGAATGACTGTAGGTGGGGACTATGGCAGGATCGTCGGACGCAGAAACTTGGACGTGTGCGAGAATTTCGCTGGGTTTGACTGGATGAATCTTTGGACAAGAGAATTCGCATATTTGCAAGGTGCGAGGGTGCGAAGGTGCGTTCTTGGGTTGTGCTCGGTAGCGGCAAAAATGAGAACCACAGTCATTTCCCACGATAGCTTGATAAGGATTGTTTGTTATACAGTCATATCATTTGCAGTCCCCCGGTTGGCTAATGGTTGTGACAAGGTATTCTTTATTTGGTATACAGTGGCGGACACTTACAACGAGCACCTTATTTTTTTTTTTTTTTTTTTTTTTTATTTTTAGCACTCAATAATCTACATTAGTAATCAATATGGAAATCAATAGGAGATCTCGCATTTTGCCCCTTTTAAATATACTGAAAGTTTAGTTATAAAATATCTCATTTTCATCGAACATTTTTTTATGCAACTAGCGAAATAAATCTCGCCATCGTCAGTTGAGAACTCGAAATCGTCATCAGTTAGAAATTCTCAAGAATCGCTGGAATCAAGGAATCATCGCCGGTCAGAATGCTATCAAGAATTGTTACTCAAATTTCTACAGTAATCAAATTACGGAATTGTGAACCATAGCACTATACAATTTTTACCCGAGTACTTCTTTACTTTATATTATCACATAACAAATTCTCTTTTCCTTATACATATGAAAAGCGACCAACTTTGAACGCTTATAACTCGCAAGCAAATCATCTGATTAATAAATGGCTTCGTAACTTTGTAGAATATTGGAAAGTAAATCAATATACGAAGAGTTTTTTTTTAAAATTCATTGAAATTTCATAAAACCTTAGGCCCTCAAAATTTTGGTCAGGACTAAGTGTCCGCCACTGTATGTTGCTAATGAATATACTTGATGACAGTCATTAAGCCACTGAAAACGTGGTAACTGTGGACTCTAAAATACGTAAAAGATCCTAATTACATTTTCCTCTTCCACCTTTCAATTTCCCCCGAGCCACGATTAGTACCAATAGTATTCAGTGAAATAGGTTAAGTCCCGGGGTATTTTACCCTGGCTGGCCTGGTCCGAAAGACGGAAACCCTGAATTCCGTAGAGAAATAAAGAAAATTCATATATATTTTTTGATATTTTCCTCTATTGGCATCTTTGAGAGCCATAGTTGTAGTTAATCATTAGAAGTGAACAAATAAAGTCTATATAGACTATAATATTTACATATCAACACGAAGTTCTAATGTTCGACATGCAAAATCGCGATATGCGCAACTACCAAATCAATTCCCAACCTTCTTCAATAGATTCCTTCAAGCCCTCAATAGTGAGAACGGCATTGGTGTAGTCCCATATCCCGCGAACCTCCTTCTGCTCCACACCGTTCATGATATCAATCGACTTGTGTGTCGTACTCTTCAACCCAAAAATGCAGACCTCGTCCACAATAATCTTTTGCTGAGTCCCAACGTTCAACAGCTTGTGAACGAACGATTTTCTCTCCTCGACAAACCTTGAAATTGCAAGGGCCGAGTTCCGCGCCGGCAGAGGCGTGTCATCGTCAACGTAGATCTCGCCATCAGCCTCGCCGTTGGCGTCCAATGCAATAAGCAACTTGACGGCCGACATGCGCTTGGTCTCAAAAGTCGTCATCTGTGGGTTCGCATACATTGGAATGATCACACCGCCGCGCACGTGAAGCGGGATGTGGTCTATTGGCGCATCCAGCTTGATCCAGCCGGTCTGGCTGACTCTGCGGCCCGGGGGAACTCGTACCACTGGCCCTCGAGTGGCAGGTACGCAGACACGTGTATCTGATTGTCCTGCACGGCTGGGCTGACGAGTAGACCGTTACCGACAAAAAATTGACAGTCAATCCTGTAGGTCTCCTGAACACGAAGAACATCGGCTCGAGGACCGTGGTACTACGGGTGGAAGCGCGAAAAAACAGCGTGTAAGGAGGGAATAACGTAGCTTGAGGTACTTTGGGCGACAGATTCCCAGAGGTACGGCTCCTGCGCCATGTTGCCGAGCGAATTGTGGTTTCGGCAAAAGGGATAAAACGCACCTAGCTCAGTCCATCTATATGTAAATGAGCCAAAAGTAATTAATTAATTAATTAATTAATCTAAAATGAAAACGGCCAGTTTCTTCTATTTCAATAAATCATCGTCGCCACACATTTACAAATACTAACCGAATCATTAAGTTCTCGATCGTAATTCGGTTGAAGCCACCAATATCGGCACCTACTTGGGGAATCCCATAGAGCTGGAAGCTCAAAATACCCGCGATAGAATTTTCGAGATAATTGAGGTTGGACCCTATAAAATTAAAAATAAAAAAGTATTCAATGCCTGATATATTCTTATAAGGAGTGAAACTAACAATAACCTTTACCAAGGAAAACTCTTGCTAAACTTACAGTTATCTCCTAGCCAGAAGTGCGCTGCGAATCGCCCAGTCACAACGAACGAGCTGCAGGTGAGTACAAAAGGCTTCTCATCCGGATGGATCGCCTTTAGGGCGCGATAGGTAGCTTCCGATTCCATGTGACCGTAAAGGCTATGGACATCGTACCCGTACCGCCCATTGTAATGGATAGAGTCTATCGCAATAGTCTTGTGATTCAGTGGCAACTCCTCCTTCCCGTTGTCGATATGGTATGGCGGGTTCAGTATGGAGAACGGTTCTCGTGACGTCAGGTCCTCATGTTCCCGTTGTATTTTAAATTATCCTCATCTTTCAGTCCCTCAGTATTCGCCGCTGGGCTTGTTCTCTTGGGTATTATCGTTTTACGTATATATGAACCGTCTCTGACAAATCGTGTCTCGTTTCGTCTTGCTGCGGCTCAGGTTAGCCTAAGGATCACACCACCTCTTGTTTCAACCGATTCATTCAATAATGCGATCACATACTGATCCTATGTTCACCTTAGGCAGTAACGGATATTCTTTACGAACTTGTTCAGATACTTCCAATTTATTATCCATCCTAGAGTGGACTTTTGTGCTCGTTCAGTGTGTGGATCCAGGTTTGGCTGAGTGATCAATATGTGCTATTAACGGCGTGTATAGGTAAGTATATAGGCTTGCTCATGGCTAGCTTGTGTGCTGCCTTAAAATACGCATAGAAGCAAAATCGGCGAACTGTTTTCAGGTTGAAAAAAAATAAAATAAAAAAGGATCCGAGGTCGACAAAGTTGTGATCTTGGAGGAGTGATAAGGAGGATCATGAGAATGTTTTTGCTCGCAACAATAATTAAGACAAATGGGATGAAAGATTGCAAGACCGGGTGACAAAGGGCTAAAAGGTAAGTCTTTAGTTTGCGAAAGTTTTTTGCTTAATTAGCAACGGAGCTCACGTTACTCATTCCACTACCCTCTTTCCTTGTTCTCCCTCGGCTTTCCGGCAAAACTCTTTCCGCTATTTTCCCCCAACTTGCAATTATTATGTATTGCCGGACGTGTAGTCTCGGTATGTGTACGAACGCCTGCTTACTGGCTGCAAATATTCTTTTTTTTTTTTTCCTGTCAGCTTTCAACCTGCAATATGCTTTTCTACACAAGAGACCCTATTCGAGATCCTTGGAGACATCCTATTATGTATTCAGCGTATTTGGCGGAGTATTTTTGGCGACGCTTCCTTGGATATTTAACCAATATAATGAAGATATGGCCCAAGGATTTTGGTAGGTTATGGTATCTCGATCTTGTAACTCAATAGCTGTAAATGTCAATAACTATACCATTTACCCTCTCTCTTTCACCTAGTTGGTATTCTCCATCGCAGGCAACTCTGGGAAACGTTCACACTTCTGCTTCCCATTGCGCTGTGTGTGGTTTACACGATAATTGTTGTTACGATGGCCATACGGTTGATCGTGGACTTGAACCAAGCGAAGCTTTTAGCAGCGGTACGAAACAATTCAGAGATCGGTGGAATATCCTCGATCATGCAAGCGAAGATGCGGGAAACGCGAAGTAGAATCCATTGAGTATTTTTTATCCTTTATTATTTGTATAAACAATGCGCAATAAATCAAATATTCCCCCTAACGAACTTATTTTATGATATGTAGTCTGTTGTGCGTATTTGCCTGTACATTGTAATTCCGTTTCTGACGCAGACTGTGTGGTTGGTATCTGAGGTGTGTATGGCTATAAGCATTGAGAAGTGAAAAATCGATCGCACGAACAACTCAACGACAACCGATTAAGGCGTACATGTATGGGCCAGGTTCACCTAGACCTCACATATCGGTAAGCTTTACAAAATTATGAATAATTATCCTGCCTTATACAATTAGCCACTCACAAAGCTTGTCGATTAATAGGACTCGTGCTCGAAAATCTACCTGGACTTATTAACTTTGCTGCTTTCTTACTCGATCCGGCTGTGTATCAAGCCAAAGAGAAAACTTCGCAGTGAGTACTGCAAGCGACGTCTCCTGGATATTCAACCACCAGTTGTCAAGGTGATTTCCAGAAATCTGATGTATCTCCCAGTGAAGATATTGTTGCGGACGAATCGGCCACCGAGGTGACGGAACTAGGAGCGAATACCTTTCCGCATTATAGTACGGATTGTCTCGTTTAAAATAACTGAAGCCTAACAAGAAACAAAATGGAAAAGTTTAATTTGAGTTCCAGCACCTCCACACATGTACAGCTCGTTCAATATCTTGTATTATACACACTCTAATTATTTTAAACCGAAAATTAAGAAAAAAAAAATGTTGGAAATCAGCGCTCATAATTTGTTCATGTGACAATGATGTCGTCACGATAATCGTATAACAAACTCCTGCACAAGGCTTTTTTTAACTATCGCTAATCTCTATTGCTATTATATTACTAATCTCCATATTACTAATATCTATTACTAATTTTATTTTAACCTCTGAATTTCGAATTTCGAAATTGAGGACTAGAATTAAGTCGTTTTACCATCCAAGCATTCTATCATTGCGCACTGAGAATGCACATCCAAGAATGCAAAAGAATAGAAATAAAAAATAAATTAATTAATTAAACTAAATTTAATAAATGAAATTAGCCAAGGAATAACTGACAACCTCTTTTTTTCCTAGCCAAGCATTTGGTAATCATGCTACTCGTAACAGAGGTTGTAATTACGGGTTGGATCTGTGGATATTTGGCCAATTTCGTAATCATTCTCGGTGTTTTTTTTTTTTTTTTTTTTTTTTTTTTTTTTTTTGGTTGTTATCGTCACCGTCGCCGTTGTCATTGTCATTGTCGTTATCGTTGTCACTGTCAAAGAAATATATACCAAGAATTCCGGATGAAAGGACAAAACCACCAATAGTCGCATGTAGCGATAAGGTCAAGATTAATGGTGCAATGAAAGTTGCTAATTTTATTGGGTAATTTTATTGGAGGGTAGTACATGCTCTTTCATTCCAAATAACGGACAGACGGAACGACGCTCTTGGAGAGCAATCCTAGATAGACCACAAGTAGTTAGTAGACATTGTTATGCTTATTTGTGACATATTTTATTTGCGGCTTCTTTGTTTCCATGTTTGCTGCGCAGCTGGAGTTTAAAATGATCGCCAAATCCAGAAAGTAAAATAATGAAATTGGCACGAGCACGCCAGACACAGCATGGATGTCGCCATTGAAAGAACGTTATTAAAGATCAATTCTCCTTTCACTTTTGACGCAAGTCTTTTCCTTAGATCACTCATCATGGCCGCCTTTATTAGTGCCCACGAATTTACTGAAGAGCACGCTCGCGCAGACGAGGCCGTTACCAACGAAACTCTCGCCTCCGATATTGCCGATGCAGATGGAAAGTCACATAAGGTGTATTTGAATGGATTCAACGAGAAGTTCAAGGAGCCCAGTTCGGAGGAGCCCACTATTGACGAAAACCCGGAGGAGTTTGAAGGGATCCCCCTTGTGGTCAGAGAGATAGTAAGCTTCAAGGACGACCCCACGGAGCTCACCCTCACTTTCAGGTAAGTTGAGCCCTGCATAAATATAAACCCTGTATAAATAAATATAGACTATACACATTGCTGCATACTTATTTGTAAATCCACTTCACATCCAAAAAAAAAAAAAAAAAAAAAAGGTTTTTCCTATTATCGACAGTCTTCTCCGCCTTGGGTGCCTTCATCACTCAACTCTCGTGGTTTCGTACGACGTCTGCCCCGTTCAGTATATTTTTTGTTCAGGTCGTGTCGCACTGGATCGGTCAATGGCTTGCTGTGATCCTGCCAGATAGGGAGTGGAACCTGCTCGGCTGGAAATTTAATCTGGTGAGCCTCTTGCAAGTTCACCCGAAATCCTTTTCACCGACCATAGAATTAACAAAAATGTATTTTCAGAATCCTGGTCCCTTCTCTCTTAAAGAGCACGTTCTCATTGTCCTGGCCGTCTCCTCTGGTTCCCAAAACAATCTTGGCGAAATAGCCATTGCCACGGCGGATATATTCTACAAGCAGATGTATGAGCCAGTAGCGGCGATCGTTTTCATGATTTGTGCGATATTGTTGAGCTATTCCTTGGCAGTGATCCCGCGAAGCGTGAGTATGGCTCCCAGTGGTGAATTTACATATCGTGTGTTGGATCAATGCTCGGCCTTTATTTTCTCAACTAAGTTTTAATTCTTGTTCCAAATATGCAGTTTTTAATACATGCCCCAGAGTTTATCTGGCCTCAGGCACTGATGCAAACTCAACTCTTCCACACTCTGCGTCAGGACACCAATGACAAGAAGACTTCCTCCAAGCAGCTCCGCGTCTTCCTCTTTGTGGCCGCGGGCATATACTTTTGGGAGTTTTTACCAGAATACGTATTTCCATTTTTGAGCTCCTTGGCCATACTGTGCTGGTTTGCGCCCCACAACCCGACGGTGAAATTTGTGGGAAGCGGATTGGGTGCGTACTTTTTACACACCTGCATGGCCTGGAATAATATACACACTTACAATTTCCTACTCTATCAGGAGGAATGGGCTTTTTGAATTTCACATTGGATTGGAGTAACGTGACGAGCTCGATAACGTTGATGCCTTGGTGGACCCAGGTAAATACAACAAAGTTTTACCACTCTAATGTTAACACGTTTTAAAACTGAGAATATTTGGTGAAAGGAAACTAAAGATTTTCAATGCATTGTTGCAATTTTAACCAGGTCATTACATTTGTAGCCTTTGTGGTATCTATGTGGATCCTCGCGCCCATCGTGTATTTCAACAAACTTTGGAATGCGGATAAGATCCCCATATTCAGTCAGTCGCGTACGTTCTATACATTTCTTTAAATAACGCAAACAAACATCTCCAGTTTGCTTACTTGACCACATTCCCGCTGATGAATTCCAAAAAGTTTTTTTGCAGAATGGTACCACCTATCCGGTCCTCAAACTCATTACGCCTGAAAATACTTTCAATGAGACCGCTTATGCTGAATACGGCCCACCCATTGTGAGCTCCTACTTTATGTGTAAGTGAAAGCTTTTTTTGTATCCTGCATCTTCTTTCCTCCCGTTCCTGTTCCGTATGTCAGAGCAAAAATATTTAATTTATTCTACAGGGACAATATTTTTCAGCTATGCCTCCTATGTCTCGGCCATCATTTCAATCATGCTATTTGCTGGCCCGAAGCTTATCGGTACCGCACGCGAGTTTATTAATAAGGAGAAGAAACCCTACAAGGACCTATTGAACAAGCTGCAGTCTGCGTACCCAGAGGTTCCTTACTGGTAAACCCGATAACAAAAGCATACATGTCAAAAGATTGAGTAAATGGAAGGCTGATTTTCACTTTCATGTTTTCATAATACAGGTGGTGGGGAGCGCTCTTCCTGGTCTCGTTTGTTTCCATCCTGTTCTGCATTCTGTTTGGAGGGCTATATATGCCTTGGTATGTTCCAATTTCCTCTGCGCTTTCGGCACATGGTTTCCACTATATATGGCATTCTGATATTCGAATCGTTTATTTAGGTGGACGTTTGTCATCGCCGTCGTGGTGGCTGCGATAATTGTAACACCGATGGCGTACATTTATGCCATCTCTAACTACCAAGTCCAAGTCGGGTAAGTCCAAGTAAATGGCCGTCTTTATGCACCATAAGATCATGCTTCATATTAATTCAAATCCATCATCACACCCACACGTATTTGCATGATTCCCAGCGTGTTTAACGAGCTTGTCTTTGGCTATATGGCGCCCGGTTTGCACCCGCTTGCATCGCTTTTCTACCGCGTTATCGCTGCGGAGACATGGTATCGGGCACAGACTATTTTACAAGACATGAAGCTGGGCCACTACTGTCACATTCCACCACGGGCGGTGTTTTTCTCCCAAGTATTTGGTAAGTTTCCTTAGGCTTTGAAAGCATGGAATTGACTCCTATAATAGCTAAATATATCTATTGCATATCAGGAACCTTCATTGGCGCGGTAAGATGCCTTTTTATGCAATCCGGCATTTGCATCATCTTGTACCGACTCAATTTTGACGTTTCTGTTCCTACTTTGATAATACTTAACAAACTTTAGCCTATCGAGTACGCGGTGATCCGCTGGGTCGTTGATACCAAGAGGCCTTATCTAGATGGAACTCTCAGTGATCCACTCGGGCAGTATACTGGACAATCTGCAAAGAGCTATTACGTATGTTTTCGCTTTGCGCAAACTATTCAGAAATTCTCTTGATGATACTGACTTGGACCTCTTCGACTACGCAGAACACGAGCATCCAATATGGCCTTGTTGGCCCGGCGCGACTCTTTGCATCTGCTATATATTCTCCTCTGTTATGGGGGTTCCTCGTAGGTGCGGTAGCACCTGCCATCATCTACGCTCTTCACCGCACTTTCCCCAAAGCGCGTTTTGATCTGTGGAACACGACGATTTTCTTTGGAGCGTAAGTTAGGAAACTACAAGTATTCGGCTGATATTTACACGTGGATGCTTCTGCCAGATCACTTAAAAAAAGGGCTATTCTCTCCCCATGAAGGATGTCCACCTGGTACGGCAATATCTCGACAGGCCCGCTCTCGTCCTTTATCGGCGGCTTCATTTGTCAATTCTATTTTTTCCGCTATCGCCACGAGACCTGGCGCAAGTACAACTACTTGATTGGCGCTGCACTTGATACAGGCTTCAATCTAGCCGTGCTCTCCATCTTCATCTTCTTTTCCTCAGCAAGGCAGATCAAGATGCCTAGTTGGTGGGGCAACGATCCTGTCTCGGTCGAAAAATGTTATGGGTCTTAGCGTAACCGATCTAGGAACTATAATAACGGCATCACACCTAGATATCAATTAATAAATTATTAGCAAGTTACTTGTAATTAATTAATTAATTCCAAAGGATCGGCTTTTTGATTGTTTAAGCCAGAGATTGATTTCTTTTATGTGAGGAATCACGCGAGAAGAATACTGGGCTTCCCCAAAACATTAGGCAATAAACCAACGAAACCCGTAAAACTTTAAGTGTGGAATTGGCTCATTCGGTTCGAAAAAAAAAAAAAAAAAAGCTTGGCCCCAAAAGAGGGGTAAAATGTAATAAATATTGCGTCATGATATATACAAGATTATGCGCTACCCAATTAATTAATTATAAAATTAAAAAATTCATGATGGCCTCATATACTAGATCTCACTAACAGCCTGACTAATTCCACTGCTCAACGACTCCTTGCCTTCCAAAACAGAGATGGCGATGTTGAGTAATAGAATGAGAGGACTGATCGCCGCAATTAGGTTATTTAGCTTCTGAGCCCTAGAGTATTTATGAAGACAAGGATAAGTAACTATGCACAGAGAGTAATCGAGAAATAAGTAGAAGGATGTAGAGGGGGAAGTGTTGCTTACTTGTCGCCAATCGATGCTGGCTGGTTTGGTTCTCCGACGGTTGGTGGAATGGCATACAAGAGGCCAGAGAGAATGACAGAACCGCATGAAATAACGAGGGCGGCAATTGCCACGGCAACGATACCCCAGTTATGACCGTCGGCGTTAGCGACTATACCGATATACTGGAAGTGAAGAGAATCGTTAGTGGCGAAGAAATTAATAAGCGTGATATTCGTTCATGTTGCACAGACTTGCGTAATCTGAAAAAGATACGTACGAGGGCCATGTTTCTAGAGCAACGCACGTCCACACACACACACACATAAAAAAGATGATTAGGCTACGATTATTGCACGTCAATGCATCAAATACCCGATTTTGATTTTGATTTTGATTTTTTTTAAGGAAAGAAACTTACGAAATGCTAGAGGATGCAATGTAGCGGGCAAGAAGCGAAACATGGCATGTTAGGGGTTTGTTTTTTTGTTGTGTTGGTTATGTTTTGCCACTAATTAGGCGTATAGCGCCAAATTGCCTTCTATTTTACAATCTACAAGGATCACCTTGTAATAATACAAGAACTACGCGTCTTAATCCGTACCTGATTATACCATGGGAAGCAGACTTGGCGGATGAGTAGGCGTTGGACTCGTCTGCCGATATGAATTTACTCAAGTCGATTGACTGTCCGTCGACCGACTGTGAATACAGGGAGCGAGAAAGCAGGGGTGAAATAAAAAAATTTTAAAAAAAGAAAAAAAGAAAAAAGAGAGAGACTTTAATCAGATATCCCAATTTGACTTCCAAAGTTTCGAATTCGTCCGCTCCTCCCGAGATCTAACTTGCCATATTAATGATTGCGCTTGTAGGCTTTCCCAAGTCATTCATTTCCACCTTGAGAGATTCATTTGCATTGACCTTGTCGGCCTGTTCGACTTGCTTTCCGAGGTTCAAGAGCTCGGTGCCCTCGCTGGCGCTGCTTGAAGGTGCGGACATTGTGTTGAAAGGGATGATGGAAGGAGGGGTGTTGAGGAGAAGGGAGGGGAGGAGGGAAAGAAATGTCTTTAGGAAAAGCAGCCCTTTGAGCGCGAGGCCGGTAGGCATGACGCGCGTTTGAAAGCAAGTGTAGATCATACAGTCCATGTTTCTACTCGCGTGACCAGGATTGCAAATGACATTCCCGGTATGCGCAGGGTCAAGTATCAAAGTTGCTGCCTCATCACAAGTCTGATCGTCGCATTAAGAATAACGAACGTGACCAGCCATGCGAAACCGCAGGGAGACAATACATAGGTCTTGGGAGATTCTATACATCAAAACCGGACAACCAGAGAATAACTTGAGGTCGAAAATATGACCCCTCTCTTATTTATTTTTTTTTTTCTTCGGAGGTCCTGAAAGTGCAAAAGCCAACGTCGCTAGTAATTTATCAACACACACACACACACACACACACACACACATACATACATACAAAAGACGAAACCTATCGAGTAGTTTCTAATTTACGGAGGCATATACAGGAGCTCGTACGCGCGTAATTGACTTTTTGAAATCAGCCACGTGGCCAGTTATGCCGTCACGGCTCACGTCACAAGCCATTTGAGGTCACGAAGGCGAGTTCTGAAATGACTTGAAAGAGGTCAATACGCAGGTCACCCTGTTTGATTCATTCAACCATCCAAGAAACCTACGGATGCAGGATCCCACATTGTCAAAACCTAAACAATTCTCTTTTTTTTTTTTTTTTTTTTTTTTTTTTTTTTTTTTTGGTGTACCCCGCGACATTGTATATCACAGGCGACCGACCGACATGCTGTGTCAGGAGTATAAATTTACTTTCTGGTTTGGCCTTTTGCTCCAGGGGCGTAAAGATGAGCTTGGAGGAACCACAGTGACGAACGGGAACACGCTCAAGATGTACACCACCGACAAAAGGTCTCAGAATTTATAGTAATTAATTAATTAATTATATTAATTAATTAACAAATTCAGATATCCGTCTTGACCGTTTTTCCGAAATCCACCTATTTACGCAAACTCCTTAATATTATCGGCATATTGTCCACGTCCATTACCAAATTCATACAATCAAGGAACTCCCATCGTTGAATTTCATTTTTTACCCTTGTATTTAGTACAATTGATTGGTTAAATAAAAACAGAAAATAAAAAATAAACAGAGAAAGTAAAAGAGAATAATACAAGAAAGAAAAAAAAAAAAAATTCATTGACACATTCTGTACACCTTTTGAGACGCCGATTCCGGCCAGCCCGATTGCCCATTCACAGCAAACCGCTCCAGCACGCGCGCTCACTTGCCCACGTTCTCCTGGGAAGAGGTCATCTCGAAAATGTTCTTTTCCATCAAAGTCCACTCCTCGGGTTTAGGAATAGCCATCTGAGAGAAGTTATGTTTAATGAGCGAGCAAAACGGCATGGGTGGAGTAAGGGCGATGGGGCAATCGATTGTGTTGCGAGGTTTCGGAAAGAGAAAAGGGGTTGAAGTTAATTTGAGAATCAGAACATAGCAACTCCTTTGCGAATTTCGGTAATCGACACCACTCCTAAAAGACACTTGTCCATAATAGATATCAAACTATTTGACGGTACTTACCTCGCCAATATCATAAACATAAACCTTGCCATCGCTGGATCCTATCGCCGTCTTCTTACCTTCCTTATCCCAATCAATCTTGTTGAGGGCCTTGCCTTGTTGGCCGACGACAGTGCTGACGATCGGGACCTGATTATTATTTTAAATTGTATGATAAGAAAAGGAAAAGCGTTTTTAAGGTGGGTAACGGCATTGCACCAAAAGAATGAAAGCAAATCGTTATATATATACACTATAAAAGCCTTCAAACGAACTAGGAACCTCCCCCCTCTCTCTCCCATATGCCCGATACCTTACGCTATGCGAACTCAACTAATCCTGATGTGCAACTAATCCTGATACAAAACAAATGCCTATGCACAACCACACTTACTTCAGTATCGGCATTTAGATTCCACAGATCAAACTTGGCGCCGCCGTCGACAGAGGCAAAAAGGGCTGGATGCGTGGGCGACCACTTGACATCGTACACGTAGTCGTCAGCCTGCTCAAAAGAGTACAGTGGCGAGATGATCGTGGGTTGCCCCGAGGGTTTGGTGATGGACTGCGTGCGGATACGCGGATTCCCGTAATGAAATGTTAAATTATAATGTAGTTTGTTATAGGCGTAACTGTAAATACCAAACTCTACTTCCGTCTCAACACGCATCTCATCCGAATCTTACCTTTGCCCTCCATAGCTTGACAGTCCAATCGACCGAGCACGTGAGAAATAGATTAGAGAAATCAACGGCAACGGATCCGACCGCTGGATGGGACTGTAACGGATGGAACTGCATGCTCGTGATGGTACCATGGTGACCCTTGTAAGTGTCATAGTGGTTGATCCCGGCCTTGCTGTTGTTGCAGAGAAAAGGCATTCAGATGAGATCGAACAAGTTGCGCCATGAACAAAAACATATCGTCGACTCCATCAAATCACCATGTCAAATATGACCTTGGATTCCACAATGCATTCCTCTCTCTCTCTCTCTCTCTTCCCCTCCCCTTTCTCTCGGTACAACATCACTGCACAATTCTATCAGAGAAAGAGAGCCAGTCGAGTTCAATCTTCCCTCCCCCCCCCTCATTCTCATCCTGCTCAAGAAAACTCACCTTCCAGCCCTATCGTACCGATTCGCCTGATACACATTCCCCTCCTCAGTGCCGACCCAGAACGTGGTGGTCTCATTTTCCGGGAAATCAATCGTCGTGATCGACACCTCTTCAATATTGTGGTGGTGCGGATGAGTCAGCTCGAGCGAGTCCTGTGGCTGTGCTAGCATGTCGAGCTGCCAGCTGCAGACGGTGCCATCAGTGCTGGCCGAGATGAGATTGTGTGCATTCTGGGTGCCGACCATGGTGAGCGAGTAGACCGGATGTGTGTGGCCGCCGGCGGACAGCGGGGTCTTGAGAACAGGTAGAGCCTTGGCGCGAGTGTCCCAGAGGACGATCTGGCCCGAATACGTGCCACCAATGACATAATTGGGGTGAAAGTCCGAGAATCTGACGGCTAGGACGTCGGACTGAGAGTGGAAGACAAACTCGGGATGGTCGAGGAGATGGAGATTCCAGATGCAGGCGATGCCGTCGGGCTCGTTGACGGCCATGGGGTTTTTGTTGTAGGAGGAAACGAGGAGTTCGGGGTTCTGAAAAGAAAAAGAAAAGCAAAGTGGCGGTGAGGCGACAGTTTAAAGTTTGTCAGATGTAGACAAGAACTTGCGTCAAAAGTGGAGCGGCAGGGTGGGTGGGTGTACAACTGCGTTTGTCAGAGCACGTACCTTGGGCGACCACCCAACGTCGGTGACGGACCGGTTCTTGGACCACTTCTCGTCCCAAAACTCGCATAGGAACTTGACGCGTTTGCCAGAACCGACATCACTATCCGATAGAAAAAGAGGGTATATAGAGTCCAGGATATGAAAAAAAGGAAAATGTTGGAGAGGCTCAAGTCACTAGTTTATCCGAAATTCCTCGGACGCCTGCTCAATACACATCTCAAAAGAACACACATACCCCACACATGCAACACCAAAAAGAGAAAACCTTACCCTTCCACCTCAGTGCCGATGGTATAATCTTTCATGAAATCGTACTCCTCGCTCAAGGCACGCTCGACTATTTTTGACGAGTACTCGACGAACCCGATAAAGTCCTGTGACGAAAGAATGGCGTTCTTGTCCTCCTCCGTGAGCTCTGCAACAAATAATTTTTGCAAGGACAAGTTCGTTTTCTTTTTTTTTTTTCTTTCCCTTTCGAAATAAATAAAAAGCTCTCATGAAATCCTGTACACACTTACCCTTCTTCTTCTCCTTGGCCTTCTCTATCTTGGCCTTTTTCCTCTCTTCTTCGGCTGCTTGCTGTTTGGCCTTCTGCTCCCTCTCGAATTCCCCAAGAACCTGGGTGCGAATTTCCTCTTCAGAAAACGAGGGTGCGTCGACACCTGACTCGATTGTCTGAATTTCCTTTGTGTAGATCACCTTTTCCTGGGTCGCCCGTGAAAGAAATTTTAAGCCGCGTGAAAGAAAGGAGTAAGTAGAATTTTTGATTTAAGGGAAAAAAGAGAGAAGACGATAGAGAGGGGGGAGAGAGAAACCGACAGAGGAGGAAAGAGAGAGAGGAGGAAAGAGAGGGAGAGAGAGAGGAGGAGGAGGAGGAGGAGGAG
>RBNK01000104.1:0-40495 GCA_003990785.1 Endogone sp. FLAS-F59071 | reverse complement strand
TTTTTTATTCATTTATTTTATCGAGATATATCAAGCAGGGGGAGTGTTGTAATTATTAGCTTATTATATCTCTTCTATCAATGATCGATGCATCAACGATCGATCATACGTCACTCAATTGTGGCTTAGACGATCTTTGTTTGTATCGACCAATCATAATTTAGCATTAATAAATACATGCATATTGGCTTCATTAGCCAGTGTGCTCTTTACTCCAAACACACACATTCGAAGATCAAATTTCAACAAAATATGCCTCCTACCGGGTCGTTTTTGTTATAAGCTGCAAGAGGTAAGATTTTCTAGTTTAAATCTGTTAAACTTAATTTTAGTCATCTCTATATGATTGTGGCAGCCACTAAGCAGCTGTATATTATATTTCTTTTCTATGATATCCTTTATTCATTGTCGGCATCGACTCAGAGTTTAAGACCCAATTAGGTCAGAGTTTCCATTTCACTGACCCAATTAGGTCAAGGTTCCATTTCACTAAATTATGTTGTATCAAGCACCACATCTTGACTGAATAGGTTAGACGTCTTTTCCCTTTTAGGGCATGGGTTCGCTATATCCGAATAATATCTAATATCTAAATATGTTTCATTTTGGCAAATTTCCCATCGTACCTCTCTTCCCTCTTCCCTTTTCCCTTATAAGTATTTTGTTATACCCATCTAATGCCTAATTATCGTGGTAGAAAGGGTGAGCTATTTTACCAGCTAATCAAAATATTATTTTACTGGCTACATTCTATCTAATCAAAAATATTACAATTAACTTCTTTTAAACATAGAACTCAAGAACTACCTGAAGAAAGCTACCTCTGAGGAGTGCTCCTTTCTGAAATTTCTACTGTTGAACCGATGTGTGATTATCGAGTCGAAGCCATATGGATATAACAAGCTAGGACTCAATGGCGCATGGATGGAGTGATTCCTTCTGGAAATAGAAAAAATTTTCCCCGATGACTTAAATCGAATTAAGGTAATTCTATTTCAGCACAGCTAAGGGCAGCTTTTGATAGGCAGCTTTTGGCAGGTGTTGCCGCCTAGGTATTTAGCTGCAGGTATTAATTTAGCTACAGGTATTACCATTAGTATTAGCTGCAGGTATTAATTTAGCTGCAGGTATTACTATACTGGTATATTAGCTGCTAAAAGTATATCTATCTGGTGCCCGAGTGATTATAATAGACACTCTGTGACATGTATTAATTACCTGCATCCAGAGTGGCTATCATTTTTGCGAATCGTTCGCTTTATTCTATCTGTCTGTGAGTAGAACACTCTACACTAATGAACACTTTTTTTCTTTTTTTTTTTTTTTTAAAATATAAGCAAATGATAAAGGAAGAAAAATGCGAATTGTCAGCCTTTTGGGACGCATTGATTTCTAAGCGAAAAGATGTAAGTGATATCTGTTTCATGTATAGTCTTTCCTTTATTGTAATTTAATGTTGGATTCTGATGCTCTGTTCCCATGAATTGATCTACATAATAGATGAATAAGAAAACCACTTACGATCAAGAAAGTCTTCAGCAGCTAGATGTATTGGGAAAATGTAAGAACATTCCCTCATGCCTTAAGGGAAGGCAATTGGCATTCAAGCATTTTGTGGAACCTATGACACAGTCATCATACAAATATTCTGTAGAGATGGAGACACAGATATCATATAAGCACTTGCTTACGGAGGAGAATTATATCATTGGAAAGGTAAGAAGTATTGATTTCGCTCATTTAATAACCAATTCTCGTTTAGTGGGTTTATTGGCAGCTAAGATACGCAAGGTTGAAATACTAGAGTTTGACGAAGAAACATAAGTAAATGATGACGAAGAAACACAAGTAAATGATTTGACGAATCAAGAATTTGAAGAGGGGTATTTTAGCATTACTTTATTGTTTCGTTTGTATATTGATATAACATTTGCCATATTTCTAATTATATATATATGATCAAACAGGCTTATGAAAGCAGCGATTGTTAACATTAGCGAACCAGCTCATCTGGTGAACTCTACTATATTTAAAAAATTGAAATCGAATGTCAAACCAGCTCCAATCAGAGATGTTGATGGCCTCAAGAAATGGTTTGAGTTGAACACAGCAGCGGTGAGTAGGAAATGCATTCTGATATTAGTCATACTCCATGAACTGCAATGCCACCACCACCACCACCACCACCACCACCTCCAGAGATGACTCATCTAATAATGATGACCAGCCCTTCTGTCCCCCTTTGCCCAATACTGTACAGTCCCGCCGGCTCCGGACTTAAAACAAAATTTTAACGTCAATTATTTTTTATCAATTATTTGACTACAATAGAAGGATATCCCTTCTAAACTGTTATGTTTACAGAGCACGAAAGCAATTGAAGGCTTTAATGATGATGAATTTGATCTAATTAAATGAGTGCTTGAAGATAAGCTTATGCACATGTGTACTAGGCTTACTGGAAAACTCGATCTCCTTATAGATGAAAATACTTATATATCTATAGTGATCTCCACAGACTTTGAGTTTTTGAAAAAATGTTTTCCCGGTCTGTTTGATAGTAGATGGTATGTATCAAATTAATTGTAAGTGCCTGTTGTTATGTTATCATTGCTTGACTAATCTAATCATACTTTAAAATGTTACTAGAAACAAAAATGAAGTACCATCATCGCGATGGTGCCGTCAGTTGAGTGGTGAATCAGCTTCTGCTTGAAAAGCCGACGGAATCCTTTTCAGCTTTGATCAATTTGATCAGGAGATTTTTATTTTCAAAAATGTTGGTCCACCTATTTGGGTACAGAGCAGCAAGTGTCATAGAGATACTTTGAAGTGTTTTGAAAACTGTGTAGATGCACTCATCAGGACTTTTTGGGGTGGTAAAGGAGATATAAATCTAGCATCAAAATATTATATGCTGGGTTATATAGTATTCAGTAAGTTAGTTTTTTTTTTTTTTTTACCTTTGCTGTCTTACATTCTTATTGACATAGTTTGTTTTACGCAGAACAAGATGGTGAATTATACAGAGTGAACCTGGATCTTCATTGCAGAGCGAATACTAATGGTCGAATACGCTTTTGAATATGAGTCATTCCATTATACAATTGGAATATTACAACTTCTTTTTACAGTCAAGGTAAGAAGAGATATTCTTGCAATTTTTTTTTCTATTCTTGTAAGCTTGACATTGATGATATTTTTTACTTTTTATTTTGTTGTAGACTATATTCGAGTCTAACAAAAACATTCTTGATGAATATACCACATCTTCATTCCAAAAAAATACAAATATCATATCTGTTTGCGAATAGCTTCAGTTGAAGGGAACTGTGGATATCAATAACATCAATAATACGGGATCGACTCAAGAGCTCTAGTGCAGATTTATCGCGGTATGTGCGATATGTATGGTGGGTTAGTGTAGGTATTTCAATGCATCCACCCAAGAGCAGCCATGGCGGTGGTAACTGATCATTCTCAGGCTATCCTGAAGCTTAAGAAGTCCTCTGTCATTTGTTGTCTGGTTCTAGGTTGCGTGTGGTGCTGGGTTACATACAGTGCTGGTGGGTAAGGGTCGGCGGGTACTATAAATATACAGCTGGGGTGTGTGTTCATATAATTGATAGATTTGTAAACTTGAGTTATACTGACGGCATTTTTGCATATCAAGGTTTATCCAAAGCTTTCTCTTTTTATTTTGCTGGCCCAACATTGCTCTTGTTGCGTACAAAGCTTATCTTCATTGATTTCCTTCTTTCCTTACAGGATATGGTAGATTGGATAACACATTCTTTACTTCAAGTAAATCCTGTGTAATAAAGAGTATATGTTTTGTGCATATTAAATGGAGTAGTGTTTAAACCATTGTATATGAGTGTTATGTGTTATGAGTGGTCAGCTCAAATGCATCACAGTATTTAAATTTCTGTTCTCTCACAAGTACAATGACGATGAGGCTAGGCTTAATATCGTAGTGCACATGGTAGGTATTTTATTTCTGTTGATGTCTTATATCTCAATTATGTTTTCAAAGATGTATAATTTGAGTATTCCATTCATTTACCACTCTCAACATGAGCGCTCTCAACATGGGCGCTCTCAACACACTCGGGTGCTCTCAAGACGGGCGCTCTCAACACGGTGCTCTCAACACGAGTGCTCTCAACATGAGTGCTCTCAAGCGCTTTCAACATGGTGCTCTCAACATGGGCACTCTCAACATGAGTGCTCTCAACACGGCACTCTCTACCCAAGCAGTGTGGCAGGCAGGTGCACACGGTGGCTTAGAGTAGGTATTTAATTTCTGTTGACATCTTTTTAATTGTTATTATTTTACAATGTACCTTAGCCTTATACCTCAATGATATGTATAACCTTTTCAAAGCAGACGCATAACTTGAGTACTTGATTCTGATCTATTTGTTTACTGTATCTCATCTTGAGGTGGATGCCATTCCTGTACTGTGCGGGTGCAGCGGGCATTCTCAGCATGCTCGGGTACTCTTAATACAGGCATGGGTGCTCTTAACACGGGTGCTCTCAACACGAGCGCAGGTGCTCTCAAACACGAATGCGGGCACTCTCAACACGAGCGCGGGCACTCTGACACTCTCAATACGAGCACGGGTGCGGCATCCACCCAAGAGCAGCCACGGTGGTGGTGACCGATCGTTCTCAGGCCATCCTGAAGCTTAAGAAGTCCTCTGTCATTTGTTGTCTGGTTCTAGATTGCGTTCTAGGTTGCGTTCTAGGTTGCGTGCAGTGCTGGGTTACATACAGTGCCGGGTGAGTAAGGGTCGGTGGGCACTATAAATATACAGCTGGGGGGGTATGTACCTAATGTAATTAATAGGTGAGTTGTTTCTGTATAATGTATTTCAAGTCTTGTTTTGGATGATACCAGTGTCTTTCGAGTCTCGTTTTGGACGAGGGATAGGAATTTGTTTATTTTTTAGATAACCTGGGCCAGGCTTACTAGCTCATCTGAAACACATCAGCACGGGCCTCATTTCAGATGATACCTGGATTAGAATTCTCTATATACTTACCTTGTTTCGCTTGTGCCCTATAGGCTGTGTTTTGCCTGCCTGTGCACCTTGTTTTGCCTACACATGCCTGTTTGCCTGTGCGTGCCCCATTGCCTCATTTTGCTTGGGTGTATGCTCCGTTGTTGAGCCTCGGAATGGCTCCGATGACCTCAACTTAGATAGATTAGCACTGTCATCTCTCATCTCATGTCACATCTATATTTTATATAATATTCTAGATCACCCCACATCTACAGATATTATTCTAGATCAGCACTGTCATCTCTCATCTCATGTTACATCTACATTTTATATAATAAATATTCAATATATAAATTTGTATGTTATATTATAGCTCTAGAATTTATTGATGGCTTGTTTGATGACTGAATTATTTAATAGAATTGTTATTGGGAGTATAGCACTACAATAGCTTATAAATTATAATATTAGATTTTTTATAGTTCTAGTGTAGATATATATGGTAGTACTATGCTTTAATGCTTTTTGCAAGTAAATTTGCCTGCTAAACAGGTTATAGGTTAAAAGTAAATTAATTTTTATAAAGAATAATATTTTAATATAAGGTATAATTTACTATAACTTAGAATATTGAAAGTATAAAGTAGCTAATATAATCTTTAGATCTTAATCTTTAAATCCTAATTTTATAAACTAAAAACATTTTTCTAATATTGCTATACTATTTTAGTATAGTTTTAAAAAGTTCTAAAGTAGTTTATCCTTTACTATACTAGGAAAATGTTAATTCATAAATGGTATTAAATAGTATATAAACAATATTACTAAGATCTATAAATAAAAAAGTTATAAACTTAAATACTAATTATATACTATAAACTATTTTTAATAAACAGTAATATAAACTATCTTAGAACTAAACTAATACAGTCAATGCTACATTCTAGCTTCTTTAACTTGTATCAAAATGTCAATTCAAGATGCTATATTAAATCTTATATATTCTATAGTAATAAGATGAGCTGTATTCAGCCTCAAAGAGATTGAGATACCAATTTCCTCATCCAAATATAATTAAGTGTTTTGATAAAGGGAACGAGTCACGGAGAAAGGGTGACGGCACAAGGGAGAGCAGCCAATGGCGGGGCAGAGCGTGGATGTCCCAGTCAACTTAACACCCAAAACACTTTCGACCTTCTTCTCTTCAACCA
Organism: Endogone sp. FLAS-F59071; assembly: GCA_003990785.1. Classification (NCBI taxonomy): domain Eukaryota; kingdom Fungi; phylum Mucoromycota; class Endogonomycetes; order Endogonales; family Endogonaceae; genus Endogone; species Endogone sp. FLAS-F59071. The sequence goes on along the minus strand of RBNK01000104.1, from coordinate 34,272 downwards.
CTTCGCGCCAGACTCTGCTTTGCCGCACCGAGAGCACGGCGAACAACAATGTCCGCCCTCTCCACAAAAAATCAAAAGGCCCTCCTTAGGGTCATTGTCCTCGGTCTCATTGCCGCTGTCGCCTTTGCCTCTCGCCTGTTTTCCATCGTGCGATATGAGAGGTACGCATTGTCGCGTAGACTGTTTCTTCGACGCGAGTGCTCCGTTTCTGACCAAAACCACACCTTCTTGCCTATTAAAACACAGTGTAATCCACGAGTTTGATCCTTGGTAAGTGCTCCACTTTGTCGTCTATCAATCCACGAGACACGCGTCCCATGTACTCTCCTTCTTCCCAAACTTACGCGTCAAACCCCACCTCCTTCTCTTTCTCCTTTTCCCTTTCCCACTATCCACTACTCTTTCCCAACTACTTTCCCCCATTCTTCTTCTCCTCAATCACCCTCTCCTCAACTCCCGTCACCTTTCGTCGCCCTCCTCTTCCTTAACCAGGTTCAACTATCGCACTACTCAGCACCTCGTTAAAAATGGTTTTTACGAATTTTGGAACTGGTTCGACGAGCGCTCATGGTATCCCCTGGGTCGCGTCGTGGGTGGCACCGTCTATCCGGGTCTGATGATCACCTCGGCTATCATCCACAATGTGCTGCACTTCTTCAACTTCCCCATCGACATTCGCAACGTGTGCGTCCTCCTCGCCCCCATGTTCTCTGGCGCAACCGCATTCGCCACCTATCTCCTCACCGCCGAAATGAAAGATTCGTCTGCTGGTTTGCTCGCGGCTGCATTCATTGGTATTGCACCGGGATACATCTCGCGCTCCGTGGCCGGGTCATACGATAACGAGGCCATCGCCATCTTCCTGCTCATGTTCACCTTCTTCCTGTGGATCAAAGCCCTGAAGCTTGGGTCGGCGACCTATGCTGCGGCTGCGGCGTTCTTTTACTTTTACATGGTGGCTGCTTGGGGTGCGTTGAAAGCTTTTTTTTTTTTTTTTTTTTTTTTTCAGACTAATCGCAATCAGCGCGAATACATTTAACAATACATTTAACAAACGCCATCACCCGGCATTGATCTAATGACAAATGCATTTATTTTTTTCTCTTCCACCCATCGATAGGTGGCTACGTCTTCATCATCAATCTAATCCCGCTGCACGTCTTCGCCCTGATCCTCATGGGCCGCTTCTCAACGCGCGTATACGTGTCCTATTCGACCTTCTATATCCTCGGTACTCTCATGTCCATGCAAGTGCCTTTTGTCGGATTCCAACCGCTGCGCACGAGCGAGCACATGGCTGCTCTTGGTAGGTTCTGTTGTGCTGCACGAGTCTTCTCTTTTCCCGATCCGCTTTGATCCCTAACCAACAAACATGCAAACCAAACATGCAAACCGCCATGCTACAATTCAAGGTATCTTTGGCCTCTGCCAGATCATTGCCTTCACCGAGCTGGTCCGCAGCCACCTGGGCGCCAAGCAATTCCAAGTCCTTTTCAATGCCTTTATTGTTACTGCTTTCGTTGGCGGCTTCGCGTCTCTGGTCGCCCTGACGCTGGGCGGGTATATTGCACCCTTTACTGGTCGTTTCTACTCCCTCTGGGACACGGGCTACGCCAAGAAATACATCCCTATTATCGCCTCCGTCTCAGAGCATCAGCCCACGGCCTGGCCCTCTTTCTACTTTGATCTCGAAATGCTCATCTGGCTCTTCCCCGCTGGAATATATCTCTGTTTCAAGGAACTTCGCGACGAACACATCTTTGTTATTCTTTACGGTATCACCGCCTCCTACTTTGCCGGCGTCATGGTGCGCCTCATGCTCACCCTCACCCCCGTCGTCTGCGTCTGCGCAGGGATCGCTGTCTCGTCCGTGCTCGACACGTACCTCGACGCCAAAGAGTACGTTCCCCCTGTGCAAGCCGAGGACAAGCCCGACCCCGCCGCGCAGGCCCGCCGGCGCAAAGATCTGTCGCGGCTCGATTACTTTGGAATCCTCAACTTTGACACCCGCATGATCGTCACTGTGAATTTCACCATGTTTCTCGTGATATTTGTGTGGCACTGTACGTGGGTCACGGCGAACGCGTACTCATCGCCTTCGATCGTGCTCGCGTCGAGGCAGGCTGATGGGTCGCAGCACATTATCGACGATTTCAGAGAGGCGTATTACTGGCTCAGAAAAAATACCAAGGACGACGCCAAGATTATGTCGTGGTGGGACTATGGATACCAGATTGCCGGGATGGCGGATCGGACCACGCTCGTGGATAATAACACCTGGAATAACACGCACATCGCCACGTAGGTTTCACTTCCCCCTTGGTATCGTGTTATTTCCCTTATCCCTCGATTCGTCAAAGTCTCACACGACCTTTGCTTTTCTCTTTCTTTCTTTTTCTTTCTTTCTTTCTTTCTTTCTTTCTTTCTTTCTTTCTTTCTTTCTTTCTTTCTTTCTTTCTTTCTTTCTTTCTTTCTTTCTTTCTTTCTTTCTTTCTTTCTTTCTTTCTTTCTTTCTTTCTTTTTTTTAATAAATATTCTAAAAATAAATAATAAATTTTAAATATTTTATTTAATTTTTAAAATTTTATTTAATTTTATAAGTATTTTATTTATTATTATATAATTATCAAAATAAAAGTTTCTTAAAAGTATACTCTATCTAATTGAAAATAACTAAAGTTTATATTCTATAGTAGTTTATCTTTTACTATTCTAGTCATCAGAAAAATGGTTAATTAATCTATAAACTATTTTACTAAGAGCTGCAAACTATTTTACTAAGAGCTACAAACAAAATAACCATAGACATGGATGCTAGTCATAGACTATGAACTATTATTGATGAACAGCTGCAAACTACTCTAGAACTCTGCTAGAACAATATCACAAACCATGAACACCTCTAGAACAATATCATGAACTATAAACTAGCTAGAACAGCCTGCGAACAGCCTGTGAACAGCCTGAAAATAGTTTCCTGATAGTATTATAGTTCTAAAGAGTTTTGAGAAGTTTTTGAAATAGTTTATATACTTTTTATCAAAATAGTTTATAGTCTATAACTATATTAAAAATAGTTTTATAGTTTATAAATAGTATTTACTAAGAGCTATGAACAAAACAGCTATAAGCACAGATGTTAGTCATAGACTACAAACTGTTTTTTATAAACTTATCAGAACAGTATATTATATAAATAGTTCTAAATTATATAAACAATATATACAGCTCTAGAACAATATTGTAAAATAATGGACAGCTCTATAAATAACCTATAAGTATAGATGCTAGTTATGAATTATAAACTGAAAATATTTCCTGATATAGTATTTGAGTTTATAGCTTTTTATTTAAAGATTTTAGTAATATTGTTTATAAACTATTTATAAACTATTTATTATTTTTCCTAATATAGTATTAAGTTTAGATATAATAACAATCTTAGATAATCTATATAATGTATATAGAGTATAGAGGCTTTATCTATTTACTTCTCCAAAGTATATCTCACCTTTTCAATAATCATCTAAGCTCATCTACTATAAAATAAGAGACTTAGGGACTTATCTTACCACATTGGGAATCTCAGAGAAGCAAGTGGTTAAGAACAAAAGCTACAGTGTTTTACATATCAAAAGCAAAAAAAAAAAGAGTGTACCATACCTTCATAATGGGGAGGACCATGGTTTTCCGGGAGGTTGGTTTCTTCGGTGTAAAAATACAGTCACACGATCATCATATGAACTCGAACCCAATCATTAAATGTTTACCAACTCGCAGCATGGCCGGACCCAAACTGGAGGTATTCAAGGTACATACCATTTCTCGTCTCATAGCTATTACCATTTTTCCAAGGCGTCTACTAACACCTCAACCCCCCATCTTAACTCCCTCTCGCTCCCTAGTTTGGTGTTTACATCTTCTTCCCCGTTGGCGTGATGCTGTACTTTGGCGGCCCAGATTTTTATCAAAAATACGTCCGTCACATCAACTTTTGGCCGCCTGTCGAGCGGACACATGTGAGTATTGCGTCCTCTTATATTCGTTGTTTATCCTTTACAGGTGTCCACTCTAACATTCTTGTATTCTTAGCGCCCACCGACGACTCGTGAAGATATCGAACGCGAACTTGAGCGATTGCGTATTGAGCGGGAGGAGCGGTGGCGAAAGGCGAGGGAGGCGAAGGCCACAGCCGCGCAGGCGAGAGATTCCTGAATTGTTTGCATAGGTTGTAAGTTTGATTTGATTTAAGGTCAAGTGAATAGACAAGCTAGTGTAAATAGACAATGGGTGTAGAGCGAAATTTGGATAGTGAGTGTGTGATCAAGGGCCAATATTACTTTCACAAACTCTTTTCTATTACAAACCATGCCTAATTGAGACTATTGAGTCTGAACAGTCCTCGTTCTAAGATTCAAATCAAAATCGGAAAGCTGAGTGAAGACCCCAAGAAGAATCGAGAATATGCCGGGAACTTTGGAAAGGAAGGCAACCCAAGAAACAGTAGCGATTTTTCGATTTTTGACATGAGGGTTCTATTGTGGCAAGAATCCATTATTCTAACGACCTGCTAAAATAGGAAACCCCCTCCGAGTCCATTTACGTTGCCATAAAAAATCCACATCCCGGTGCCGGAATATTAACCAGTTTCCCTTTCGATAAGTAAGCCGAAAAATCGCGGAACTTCCCTATCTCTTAGGATCGACTAACCCTTGTCCAACTGCTGTTCACAAGGAACCTTTCTCCACTTCAGTCTTCAAAGTTCTCGTTTGAATAGTTGCTACCACCACCAAGATCTGCACTAGAGGCCGTTTCACGCCCTACTCGTCAGGGCTTCGCTTTAACCCTGGCGGCGTGGTATGGGCAACACGATCCGTTCATTCGGTAGGTTAATTCCTTAGCGGATTCCGACTTAAAAAAGTTTACCTTTCTTCCCTACTTCCACCTTTCAATCCACTGCTGCCTGACTAAGGTAAGTTCACTCAGTGACCTATGCTCTATTTCTCATGTGTACTGCCAATGTAATTAATTAATTACTTAGAGTAAAATTATTTATAACTATTAATATTTATAGTATAGCATTTGTACTAAAAACTAACAAACTAACACACTGACTAAGATCATGAGAACTTTTGAATATACTATTTCTTCATTACATATCCTTTACTAATAGCTATAAATACTATTTGATTGTTACAAGCTATAAAAAATAGGATTAGGCTATCAGTGGCAAAATTAAGTTATTAAAAGCAGTGTTGTACTATTAAAAGTGATATTGAGCTGAAATTGATAGTAAATTGGGTATAGTGACAAATTCTTACATTTCAAACTATATCTGGATAAATCGAGTTATATAATTATACCAGTTTCATCATTTCTGTCGGGTCAGTGTAAAAAACCTTGAGCCATTTAATTCTATTATTATTATTATTATTATTATTATTATATAATCGATATAAAGTTCTTATAACTAAATTTGCCTGCAATCCTTATCAAGAGATAGTATACCACTTAAAGGCTTAACAAAAAATAGATACTTATTTTGAATTTTAAAAAGCAATTTCAAATGACATTTTTTTTTTTTTTTTACAGTATCGTGTTCAGTAGTACTGCAACAACGCGAAAAAAAAAGACAAGAAAGAAGATACTCCAATTGTGTCTTTTGTATGATCACAGACACTATAACTATTTACCTATGTTATACGAAACATCACCGCCCATTCTCACTCTTCTTCCATCTCTGTATCACCACCACCCGCACTGGCGCCACCAGATTGCCAATTTTCTGGGAGATTTCCTGACCGGAGGATCTTGTCGAGCCGTGTAATCTCGTCAAGCGAGGTGGCTTGCTTAATCGCTTCCTGCATACGACCAAGAGTAGATTAAAACCGATTCGGGACAAAAGAGCGCAAAAAGCAACGAAAACAGAGAACCGCTAATCGAACCCTTATTTTGGCTTGTTCCTCGGGGTTAATACCAAGAGCTGGTAGGTTGGCCTTAGGTGCGCTCGCTGATGACGCACCACCCACGATCCCTTCTCCAGGTTCGAACGTCTTGGACTTGGTCTCTGCGATTGACTTGGCGAGTGATGTCTCAACGCCATCCTTGGCGACAAAGAGCTTGGCTGCTTCCAGGCGTTCCTGGAAACGAATTGGTGAGCGTTATGGAATAGGCCAATAAAAAAAACAACGCGGAGAAGGGTAAAAATAATGAGATTCAAACTTACCTGCTTCTTGATCCTCCTAAAATCCAGTATCCTCACGCTCGGGCACTTGTAAATGACATACAAACGGTAATACTGTTTCTTGGTGACCGGGTTGTCGAGCAAGCTCAGGTATTGCAGTTTCGGAAATAACCCCAATGGTTCGAGATCGCCAAGCTCCTGAAGCGAGTTGTTCGTCAGCGCGAGGGTCTCAAGATTGGGCAGGTACTTGCTAAGCGTGGAATCAAGGCGCGTGATGCGGTTATTGGAGAGGAGAAGGTGTTTGAGGCGCGACATGAGCGGGAAGTTTGTGAGGTGACGGAGATCGTTGTCGGTAAGATCGATGGTGTCATTTTGGTCCTGATATACCGTGAATAAAATTACATGTGTGATCAAATCGTGGAAACAACTTCTGGAATTATATCCCTCTGGCCAAATCATTTAGCAAAGTTCTACTCACTTTTGTTACGCCCATGTTTTCAATGACCGGTATTTTATTGCCTGTGTGTTTTTAATGCATTCCGTGCAGCGAATAGGAAGGCAATGAAAAGGGAAAATAATGTTGATACAGAGAAGGGCCAGACGAGTCAGGGATCTCAATATAAATTGGAGCATGAAAGATACTGTACAAGACAGAGGTCGATCATATTGCCTCGGCGATGTCTAGTTGATCATCGCCTTGCTTTGGCATGATAAGCTCTGTCACGAGCTGTGTCGAGGGATTGAAAACTTGCCGTTCGGAAATGGTTCCAGAACCCAAGGAAAAAGGAACTAAAGCAGGTCCTCAGCTCGCCGAGGAAAGAATACCTCTCAAATCAAGTTCACGGTCTTTGATAGCATTGATGTAAGATGGCGAACGATTGATGAGCTCTGGGGTCAGCTTCATGATGGCGGGAGTTGGAAACAAACAACAGAACGTGACGTCGCTCCTTTTTGACACGCTTGTGTGGCTTAGCAACACGTCGAGAAGTGAAACAACCCATTTTGGATAAATTATTAAGATGGCCAAGAAGAAAGCAAAAAATATATAATAACAAGCTGCGTGTTCTATGATGCAATAGTTGAAGTTAATGCGCATAAATATTATAATGTACATAAGAGAAGTCAATCTAATTCGAGGCAAAATAAATAAATAAATAAATAATATCAAAAAGTCAATTGAAATTCACAATGATGTTTAACAGGTTTGCATTCAAACACTCGCATTTGTTTCATCTCATTATCTCAAAAGCCTTATTCTGATATGATAATCTTTTCACCATCTTGTATTAATGGCCCTTTTCCATGCCACCAGTTCCTCGCTCGTACCAATGAAATAATATACTGTTTCCGCATCCACGACACGTAGAATAACGTCGTTCTTTCCTGGCGCAACCTCCCCAGCTGTGGCGACTAAAGTGTCGGTTGGTTCTCGGTTCCGGATCGAGGCCGGCTCGAGCCTGGTATCGAGAGCGAAGATGTTGACGACGTCGAGGAGCGAGTCGGAATAGACAGCCGTACTTGGTCGGCACTGTGGCGGTTACGGGAGAACGAAGCATAGTGTAATAAAATTAGTCATTGTAAGTTGCCACTCATATCAAGCTACTAGGCTAGCAAAAACCAACACATATCATGCATGTTTCCTACCTGCATCATGACATCATTGAACAAATAAAAGACGTATTCCTTGTCAACAGCTTTCTCCGAAAGCTGAAACGCGTCGCCGGAAGTTGCAGAGAAGCATCGTTGACGACGGACATAGTGATGTAAATGTAGCACGCCCTCGCGGACTAGTCGACGATGTGGTTGTACAAGCGGGTCCTGGAGTCGTAATATCAAAATTCATGACTGTTAGAGTTTACAAATGATTTAAAACAAGCTAGAGGATATTCTCACTTCACGAACCTTCTGAGTCCACTTGACCATGGCTTGAATTTCGACGACACGCTCGTGTTTTTCATAATCTCGTTTCTGGGAGAATGAAGGTATAATAAATTATATCAGAAAACGACATTGGCACCGAAATAATATTACTTCCATGCATTACTACTGAGATTGAGTCGACACGAGCAAAAACGGCTTACCCTCTCGTTCATCTCAGCCGCTCTCGTCAACATCTCTTCCGCCGCTTTCTTCAAAGGCGCGTAGTCAGGATGAGAGGGGGTGGTGTTCCTTAAAAGCTCCTCAAGCAACATCTTATAGCGCGGAATACGCTGAATCGGCAGCAAGAGGTAACCCTGGAGGTTGAGTTGCGTATGCTTGGGATGGAGTTTGCATTGCTGAGTATGTCGAGAACAATAGAAAGATTGAGTTATCTTTGTCAAAAGAAATCTTACGTTTCATATAATCCTACCAAGATCGCTTTACGTACCTCAAGGAAAGCTCGAGCCTTCTTTCTCTTCCCGCTGCCGTGCTGCCACTTTCGCATCAACGCTAGCGCGTTGTCAAAGTTGTTAATGTAGAAGCTGTACATCTTCATGTACGGTGCCTGTAATCGGCATTTGTCAAATTGTGAGTATACGACGCATGAAAAGCAAAGTTGTTCGGCGCAAACACCCAGCCTATCCTCGGGACAAGCACCGAAATACAGTGACCGGATATGTTATGACCTACCAGCTCATTAAACACTTTTCCTATACAACATATTTTAATGGGCCCACGCCTAGGCCCCCTCTCCACCTCCTCATCATCGGCCGCGATCTCGGTGTCTAGCTTGCTGACTTCGGCCTCTAAGGCAGGTAAAAAGTGTTCTTTGTGGAAAGTCAGAATGTTCTGAACATCTGAAAAAACGGCTTTGCGCTCGTCCGCATTGATATAATCCGTAGATGGAGCAATGTAGATCTACGGGTTTTACCGGAGGGAAAGAAGCTAAGAATTAACAAATGCAGAAATATGAATGCTGCAAAATAAAATAATCCATAGTCACTCACCTCCACAAGATCCTGCAAGCCATTGACATAGATCCTCTCTGTGTTGAGAATTTCTTTGACAACGTTGAATCTCCTCTTTGGGTTTGCTGCGAGTAGGTCTTTATAAATAAATAAGGAAATCAGATGAAAAAATAAAAAAATTAAACATTCAAGTGTGACGTTTCCTAATAAAAACGGCCGAGAAGCTTGCTCCGGTATCGCACAACATTTAAAAAATAAACCTTACTTTTCTTCATCTCGGCGGCCTCCATAGCACCATCATCGTCCTTTTTCTCTTTCTGCTCTAAAATTGACGTATCGTCCTGCTGCTCCTCGCTCCGCCCAGTTTGGTTCCACATTCTCTTCCAATTTTGCACATCGTCCAACTGCCATGTTGTCGAATCCAAATCATATAGATCACGCAGGTAATGGAATAATCGGACCAGAGTCGGAGACGGACTCGGATTCTTGAGGATCGGCTGATAATTTTCCGGAAGACTAGATGTAGTAGTCGAGAACATGGACATGGGCCTTGTATGTGGTCCGGCAGTTACAGCGGATGGAGACCCGATCGCGACTGAAGAAACAGAAGACGAGTCCGAGGAGAGTGAAGTCACAGACGCAGACATGCCTGCTCGAGATGGATTGCGGTAAGTACTCAGGTCGTCAGCGCCGCTGGATTGCTGCCTGTGTGAGTGTGCCGGCCGATTGCTCTTTTGAGACGTTCCCTCGGGGCCGGATAAATCCGTAGAATTCCTGAGGGAAGTCGAGTTAGTGAGAACCTCGATTTCGCGTCGATTTCTAGTCTCAGTCTCAATATCATCCACATCCGCATCGAGGTCATTGTCATTCCCGTCATCGCTATCCTCGTCGAAACTTTGCCAGCTCTGCCTTGACATGCGTCGTCGTGCCTTTAGCTCCTCCATTGCTGTATTGGGCGTAGGTCCTTGCCCAATGTTCGAAGCGGAAACTGAAGAACCATCGACATCGTCCATACTCGTTTGCTTGCTCGCGTAGCCGGAATCTCGACCGACCGTGCCCGAAACCTCGACGGTATTTGAACGTTTTCGCTGCATCGGAGGTCTTTGTGGAACAAGCATGTTCTCTTCAGTAGCACCGTGGTGTGCTCGCTTGGGTGACGTGGCAGGTGTAGCAGGAGCAGACACCCCTTTGCTAGTTGGCTTACGCTTCGCCAACCATCGACCGAATGCAGACTTCTTTGGAGTAAGCTCTTTCTCTTTTTCCTGATCCATTGACTTGTCTGGGCTTGAAGGTACCGAAGGCATGGGCTTTGGATCGTTCGATGGGACGGTGATGGGCGGAGGGATGGGGCGCTTACCAGCCATTCTAGGGTCGGAGCCAAAACTCCGCTCGTGTCTGAGCATGCGTACGTAGCTTTCTTGAAGCAGCAACTTTTCCTCGAGGCTGGATTCGGGAGTGGGTGTGAAATTCATGCTCTTAGCTCGCCTTAGCGGCGTCTTATCCTCACTAGTATTAGTGGAATTCACGCCATTTTTCCGCGGCTCGGACAGAGGACGCGATTCGTCTGAGTTCGACACAGGACCTTTTTCGGTCGAAGTCTTCTTCTCCTTCCCTTTTTCAATGGTGGTTTTTTCCACCGGCATAGTTTGCGACCGCTGCGTATCTTTCAGAGGAGAATCGGGCTTCTTCAGAGGGGACGAAGTGGACGTTTTCAGTTCAACAACAGACGATGACCTGGAATGCTTGGAGCCTTCAAACGTCGTATCCGCCTTCTTTTTGCTCTTTTTGCTCCCGTTTCTGCCAATAACTCCTTCGCCGTCGGTGATCGACTTGCCTTCAGTATCACTATCAGTGGTGGCACGACCTGCGGCCAGCGCGATAATCTTTTGTCGTTCTTTAGACCTAAGGCTGCTGCCGCGCTTCTTGAGCAGTTTGGAGTTCTTCTTTTTGGCCGGAGGCAGGGAACCTTGAATCAGAGTTTTTGCTAAATCTAAATACGGGTGCACGAACGGGTTTCCGTCCACAATGAGAGTGGTGATATTTTGAAGGTTGGAGAGGAAAGGTGGAAGGAAGGTAAGACGGTTGCCTGAGATGTCGAGGTGGTGAAGTTGCTTGAGGTTTTCCAGAGATGGCGCTGATGGAATGAATTTATATTATTATTTGAAATTAGTATCGTTCTGTTGGATATCATTTACTCACACAAAATAACCACCACCTACTCACCCAACGTTTCAATCTTATTGAACCCAATGTCCAGCACCTCCAGTTCTGTTAGCACACCCAAAACCTCTGGTACCTTCTCAAACATATTTTCACGCAATAAGAGTTGCCGCAGGCCTCTAAGTTGCGCAAGCTCTGCTGGCAGGTCTGCGAGAGAATTGTGCGATAGATCAAGAACTTGCAAAGTCTCCGTGGGTAGCGAAGGGAAGAAGAGAGTGGAGAGAGCATTAAGGGAGAGGAGGAGGTGGGTGGTGTCTGACATATTTGTCATAACAATATGGAAATCAAAATATTTTGTTAGGGCTTGAGGAAATGTGAAAAAAAAAAAAAAGTAAACCATGATTGGGATTTCCTACCATCTGGAACGGATGCCACTCTTGTCAATGCCCTATTACTCCAGTCCACAACACGCATCTCCACATTAATATTGGCCATTGTAGCTCTCCTCTCGCGCTTGCTTGTCCCGGCCCCAACCTCGCTTGTATCTGTCCCATACCATGATGAGCTCGCAAGCGTTGACGATGAGTGCCTTCGGACATCATCCCCGACAATCGCCGCCGCCGCCTCCTTTGCCGCCAACGTCGACGCTGACATGGCCGCGTCCTCACCCTCATCATCGGAGTTGCCGACGCTGCCACGGCGCATGTGACTGGCCGCGTACTCGCTCGCGGTCTCATCGTGATCGGCGACGGAGGAAGACCAGCCAGAGGTTGCACTAGCGAAAGAGGGGCGCTTTTTGAGGAGTGGGAAATGTGGCGTAGTTGTTTGCGAGAATAGTGACGGCTCATCGACTTGCCCGGTAGGACTATCGATAGGGGAAGGAAGAGGAGAACTGGAGTGATTGGTGGAAGCACTCATTGTACGGCTTGTGGAAATGAGCTTGGGGAGCGGTTTGTCGTCATCATCGTCGGCGGTGGAATCTTCTGGTCGCTCAGAATCCGTCGTACGCGGTTTTGAGTTTGATGGAGCAGATCGCAGATTGTCAAGAACATGCTGAACGACAGGAGCCATTGGAGGAGCTTTTACACGTTCTTTCGAGGAAAGTCGCCCGGCGTCGCCTTCGGCATTAGTTAACCCACCAGATTTTCTCGACTTAAAAGAAGCCTCGTTCTTTCCCTCTGCTTTTAAAATTGCTTCTGTTGGGGAGGTGGATGGCACGTCTGCGGCTGCACGAGCGGGTTCGCTGAAGCTTGCTAACGACAGTTCGGATTTCGACTTCGCCACCACACCCAGCGCGCCTCCCGCCTCCTTTTGTACCCCGCCCGCCGCCTTCGCACCAAGTTCCCCGCTCTGCAGATCGAAACCCAAGCCAAAATCCGGTATATTGATGTCTAATAGATCGAAAGACGGCAGGGGGAGCAATGAGAGTGTAGAGGCTGGGTTGATGGGCGGTGAACTCGCGGAACCCGTGTCGGCCAGCGGTTCCTCCACCAACGAAGACATTTGTTGGAAGCTACCCTGACGCACCATGGCCTTGCGTGTCGGTAAGATGGCGCCAGGGAGAGGACCTGGTTCAGAAAAATCTTTGTGAGAAGGGGATGGAACACGCAGGCTTTTGTATCGCCGTGTGGGTGGGGATGCTGGAGGAGGGGACTCGCCCAAGGTAGAGGCACCTTCAACATCATGTAAATTGGAAGCTCCTGCCACATCGATGGGTTTTGATTTTGTAGTGGAGGTCGAGATATCTCCTTCATTTTCTGTTTGACGACCGACCGTTTCAGACTCCACGCTGAGAAGAGAACGAGGTTTTGTGTGGGAGGTGATAGAGTTTATTGAGTGCCGCCGTCGAACGGGACTGACGAGTTGGTCGACGGAGAGCTGCCAGTCCATTGAAAAACTTTCCTCAGAAAGCTTGGAGGGGCGTCGTTCAATTGCCGGGAGGGCGTGAGTAGGGGGTGTGGGCGTCGTTGTTCGAGAATGGTTGGAAGAGGGGCTCACAGTGCCGGAATACGGCTCTTCAATGTATCTCGAATTTCTCTTTGCTTGTTTTTCAGCCGAGTGCCCTCCAAATATTTTGCCAAAATCGTCGGATATAGAGCGGCCAGGCCTACTGGTAGAACTGATATTGCTCATGATGCTATAAGTGCTAGTTGGGCGAAGAGACTTTGTGGGCTCTAGCGAAGAATGATCTGCAATATTATTATTATTATTATTATTATTGTCATCTGAGCGGAATTTGAAAAGTTTTGGTAGTAGTGGCATTGTAGGTAGGAAGAGGGTTGGAGGAAGGAACGGTAAGGAGTGGTCAGGGAAAGGATGCAAAGTGGGATGTAGGATGAGTTGTTTTCATTTTCCGAAGAATTGCCTACAGGCTTGGGCCTTGGTGTGACAAATAATAACCTTGTGCAACCGCACAGAATAGTTATAGCCACGCGCGGAACACTTGTAATAAATGTATAAATTGCCATTGTCCGTCACACCCCCCCGTCATTGTTCATGACCAAGGCTACATGGTTAATCCCCGACCGCCAACAATTTTCGACCATCACCCCTCTCCTCGGTACCCAGTCCGGCGAACCAAAGATAATCCAAGCTTCCGGTTGTAGGCGATCTCCTCGTGCAGGCCAAGAAAAAAAAATTTACACTCCAAAGAATTTTCACCTTGCCGGACACAATGTCGTCACTTATGCAACACAGAGCACACAAGAAGGGCCCAGTCGGCAATCTTTCCCGTTTGGCGTGGTGATCTAACAGCCCCCCCCCCTTCAACCCCTCCCCAAATTTGTCAAATATACATATGTCCGAAGGGAAAAAGAAGTGTAGGGGGAAAAAGCGGGGGAAGGTGTTGTTTACAAACATCAATCGACAAGCTCGACTGATCCGGCTTAGACCGATCATGAGTACCAATGCTACTAGTCCTACTCTGAAAATTCAGTCTTCCCGCAACATGTGCTCTAGACAAATCTAGACTGAGGCAATTGATCGGGCCACGTTTTGTCGGATGTTCTTTATCGCCGACGAACTGTGCGCCACAGAGAATAAAAATGAAAATATAAAATACAAAATACAATAATTTCATTGGCCAAATACACGACGATAAAGATGCAAATAGTTCACAGGGGGAATTATTTCGTATTAGAGCTCATCTGTCGACTCATTTGTCGACTCAATCTGTCGACTCATTTGCCGACTCACATATTAGTTATATTGAAATGTCCAATGTTCGTCGCCATCCAAATTACATCTTTTCTGACTAACCGTAAAATGAACTGGTTTTTAACAAAGTTTTTGCAAACAAAAGGGTTCTGTTGATAGATCACGCTTCCCTTGTTATTGTCATCACCCCAATAAATTTCCAAATTTGTGAAAATCACTAAACACCGAATTGCCGTCCGTATTGGCGTAGGTTGGGAGCTCGTGTGCTTGCCAAGAGTTGGCCGCTAATCCTGCACACGCAGCGTGTCACGAAGATATAATTGCATGACATACAACAGCCAGAAAACTTGTGCAAATACACATGTCATTTTACATTGTCATTTACCATTCATGTGGAAACTATGGGCGTGACCCAAAGTCAAGATAGCTATATTCGCAATTATATTATACAAAAATCATGCAATAAAATCATGCAACCAAAATCATGCAACTAAATAAGTACATTTTGCGGCTTGTGTGGCTTGCGGCTTGCAAAGCTTATAAATTAAAAATTAAAATAGAGGTAAGTTATGTAAGTCTAAGGAACTTGCTTCGATTCTGTCTAGTCACTGTATCTTCGAAGCAATTAGGGAGTTTCATTTTATAATATTTGTTTTATAGAATTCCAAACAGTCCTTGATTGGCTAATTTTAGACAGAGGTAGAAAGGGGATTTTTCAGAACTTCTAATTTGATTAGCTGATTCATACTCCAATAAAATGAAAGTTCTACAAATGGGTAATTATTTTTAAAGATAAACTTGATTTTTGTAGTTATAAGCTGATAATCAATGATGATGATGCAGCTATGATAATATAGCCATGATGATTGCAACTATTATAGTTTTTGCATTATTGTTATCTTTTACATTATTTTTAAAGTAACATTCTTATTTAATATTTACTATTATTGTCATTTAATACTGATTTTAAGCTTGGTTATTCTATACTATTATTCTTATAACTATTCTTTTTATATTATCATTAACTACTATTTAATATAAATATATTATAATAAAATTCTTATTATATACTAAGTCTTTTACTCCTTTTTTTATTTTTAAAAAAAAGTATTATTACTTTAAGTATAATCTATTCTATCTAAGCTAATACAAAATTATACTACTCTAAAATTTATATAATTTTAAGTATTTTATTTATTTATTATATAACAAATATATTAATAATTAGTCATTCTATATGTATCAATCTAAGTGAAAATATTCTGAGTAATGAATGTAATATCTCTGATTATATATCCTTACTAATAGCTACTTACTATACTTATTTAGGCTTTACTATAACTAATATTTGAGATACTTCACTACTCTAAACAAATTGATTTATTTAAAGAGAAATAGAGGGAGTATTTATATAAATTTAAAAGGCTAAAAAACTATTATAAAAGAACTTCACTATAAATTATTATCTGATTATTGCAAATTATATAATACTACTAAAGAAGTGATTATATATCTAAAGTAATATCCTTACAGTAGTAAAGAAGTATTTACTTAGTGATTTTTAAGCTAAGATACATTGCTTTTGGATATTAATAGATTAACTTGATTGTTGATATATATTTAAGGACTTATAATCCTTTATACTTTATAAGATATTTACTTCTTTAATTTAAGTATTATTCTCCCTATATCTTATCTTATATACTCTATGATCCCCTATATATATAGAACTTAGCTTAGCTATTAGTTCCTAATTGAGCTCTCTAAATTTTCTATAAAAATACAGTAATTACACTACAGCAATTGCACCACACTGCAGTATCTATCTTTTAAGAAATTTCCTCTTGAAGAATCTGGATTAGATACTAATTCAGAAATATCTTTAGTAGTATTACTTATTGTAGCATTTTCTTTTTTTACATTACTTATAGTAGTATTACCTCTTTCTGAAATATTTTATATAGTATTTCTTTTTATCAAATTACTATCTCTAGTAATTTTCTTTTTAATTATTATCTTTTACAGTATTACCTTTTACTGCATTACTCATTTCAGTATTTCTTTTTAAAGTATTACTGTAAACAGAAATACTATCTTAGGCAGCTACCTTTATAGTAGTACTATCTGATTTCTTATATAAATACCCCTTTAGTTTTCAATTAAATAAACTTCAGTTTAATAGCTGTGTACCTCAAGATCTATAAGAACTAAGAGTACAACAACTGAACTCACACAGCTATCAAGTCCAAATAGATGATTGCAGATTCATTAAATTGATACTCTGTAACTATATTAAAGCTAGTACACCCTGGTATATACTATAAGAAATAACTATAAAAAACTATTAATATCTAGTATAGAAGAAGAATAAAATGATCATAGCAATAAGAGATATAAATGATCACAGTAATGAAAGATGTAAATGAACTTCAAAAGTAGGTAAACTTTGCAAATAGACTTTATAAAGATATATTAATATAAGCAACCTTGAGAAGATATTATAAATCAATTATTAAAGAGATCTTTATTGCTAAATCAGTACTTGATCAATATATAGAAGACAAAGTGATGATCATCTATTCAGACCTACTTGGACATTAACTCCTAGATGGAAAAAGAACATTTATTAATTATGAGAATTCTATAAGAATTTATTAGAAAATCTCTCTTTCAGAAAATATAGCAAAATTATAATACTTACTTTGATAAGTGATCAATCTGATTGATCTCTGGGAACTTATTACTCTTATCTAAATCAATTAGAACAATAGCAGAATTAGACAGAATAACAGTATGAACAAGAGAAGAACTCTTTGAAGTATGCTAGCTTTAGATAGTGTAAGAGTGATATATATAAAAGGCAGCAACAAACACTTGCAGAAACATAGCAAACAACTATGCCTGCCATCAGCCGCCAAAACCAGAGGACCCAAGAGCCTTATCCGACTTAACTGCAGCAAAGAAATACTGCCAGACGATCAACCCCACTTAGACCAAACTATGAACAGATCAAGAACATAGTTGAAAACGCAATTATTAATCGACATAATGAACTACCACAACTATATACCAGAGTAACCCAAGAGGATACCATCGACATGGTAGAATTCGCAAAAAGGAATATCAGCATTCACCAATTCAACAACACTGCTGGACAATTCAGAAGCTACTATTAAATGGGATATGCCTTGCAACTAAGGCAGGAAAACCACCAAGAACTGACAGAACGAGAATCCACTGAATACCTAGGATTAAATCCTTGGGAAAGATGCATAGCTAAAAGGACCTTTAACGTATTCCAACATTGGCCATCTGCATTGAAACACCTTGGCAATCTAAGCCTACGCCAATGGGAAAACTTATGGAATATAGAAGAAGAAACATTGTTACTTCATCTCCTAGGAAATTACCTAGTTAACAACCGCATCGAAGAAACTGACACTTCCATATCTGGATCAGACACAGAAGAAGAAATCCACACCACCGAAATTATCAACACTGTGGATACCATCCACACCACCGAAATTATCAACACTGTGAATACCATCTACACTGCCAAAATTATCAACACTGTGGATACCATCCACACTGAAGAAATTATCAACACTGTTAATACTATCAACATCGTTGATATCTTATTTAATAATGAATGGAACTTATAATTTAAATATAGTATAACCAATCATATTCCAAGCAGTAACCTGGGCAGCTACCCATATAGCACCTCGAGAATTTTGTATAAATATCCCTCAATTCTTTATTCAATAAACTTCAGTTCAATAGCAGTGCACACTCAAGATCCCTTTGAGAGCTAAAGATCTCACCCCCTTCTACACATATCAAGAGCGCTAAAGACTATAAGTCTGAAATTCACAATTAATAATCTTATAAAGAAACAAAGTACTTTCAATACCTTAGAAACCTTGCGACGTACTCGGAGATTCCTAAGTCCAACGTGGATTAGTATTATCAGACGCTTCCTCACAGGTGGTTTAGAAGAAACCCCCTTACAACTTGGTAGCAGCGGTAATGAAAAACCATTATAATCAGAAACATACTACTAATATTTTTACAAAGGCTTAAAATTACCAATTCCTTTTAGACATGACCGACGTACTCGGAGTGTTACTAAAAAACACCACACACATCTTACTTCCAACAGCCAGAGAGGCTACATACATCATGGAACTCTTCAAGTGGACACAATATCAGCAACTGCTACGAAGCACTGATTCAACAACAGTAGCTCGTTTACGAGGCGAAACATACCTTGAACTCTACAACGAACTTTTAGAAGAATTCGAAAACCCTCTTACAACTGAAGCCTACTTCAAAGCATTTCAAGAATTCCTCTACAAAAACATCAAGGGAGATTGTAACATTGTTTCCATCACACGAGCTGAACACCAATTCACCAATCTTACAACTACCGTACAAGGATATAATAATCGTCAAGTAATCAAAGAGTGGATTACCAACTCACAATTCGACTACTCAACACACCGAGGCACCATCTACTATAGAATTGCAAACAGATTATTTGAGAAATTAGTAGCAGAAGACCTCACACGATTTGCCGAAACAACACCATTAGGATCTACTGTATCTATCACACCACTATCGATCGAGGAACCTATCAATCTCACAGTATCTACATTCCGACATACACCCAGACCCAGCAAACCAACATTCAGAGAAGCAACCAATATAAGTGACTTATACGAACCTGAAACAACTATCTATCACGACGCCGACACTGCATTTATTGAAGACGCTGATACAACTGTTCGAAAAATCACACTCGAAGCTGACATACTTGAAGAATCAGAAGACCTTGATTCAGAAGATGAAATACTTGATCACGAAGTCAGAGAATACTTCCAACAAACCGACAGAGGAGAAAATGAACTTCCAACATCACCACTACTTGCACCAACTACATTTACTGATATAATGGCCGACGCCACAATAGCCGCACTGACCGCACAAGTAGCAGCCTTAACTGCACTCGTAGGACAAGTAGCACAACTTAGTCAGACAACCAAGGCAGTCAATTTACAACCCTTTGATGGAAAAGCAAAAGAAGTTACTGACTGGAGATCCTAAGAAAACATCAGTTATATGCTAAACTCAGCAAATGTAACTTTTTACAAAAAGAAGTTGCATATCTTGGACACCGAATCAATGAACAAGGTATTCTAGTTGACCCTGCAAAAATCAAGGCAATCAAGAAATGGGAAAAACCAACAACGATCAAGGAAATACAATCCTTCCTAGGACTAGCAGGATACTACTGAAGGTTCATCAAGAATTATGCAGGAATTATAGCATGTCTACATGATCTGACAGTTACAGATACAAATGTTATTCAAGAATGGAACAACAACCATGACACAGCCTTCGAAACCTTAAAGGAAAAGTTAACAACTGCACCTGTCCTCAGAAGCCCAGATCAGAACCTACAATTTGTAGTAACTACCAATGCCTCAGATTATACAATTGGAGCCGTACTTTTACAAGAAGACCAACCTATCGCCTACCGTTCAAGAAAAATGTTATCTGCAGAAAGAAATTACCCTGTTTACAAAAAAGAGTTACTCGCAATAATTGACGCAACACAGGCTTGGAGACACTACCTGATAGGCAACAAATTCCTGATCTATACAGATCATGAATCACTCAAATACCTGAACAGACAGCCGACCCTCTCCACCCGACAAGCGCGATGGATAGACCATCTCAACAATTATCACTTCGAAATAATCTACAAACCGGGAAAGCTTAATGTCATAGCAGACGTACTATCCAGACAACAACAGGAGGACAAACAGATCAAAGCTATCATCAAAACCACAGACAACTGGATACAAGAAATTCAAGAAGGAGTCCAGTTAGACAAAGAAGCGCAGAAAATCATAGAAGAACTCAAGGCCAAACCGGATGTAACAAACAAATTTAAGATTCGAAACAACAATCTCTATTATGAAGACCGACTCTTCATACCGTCAAATCTTCGTGTCAAGATTTTACAAGAACACCATAATATACCCTTAGCAGGCCACTTTGGATTCGATAAAACTTACGAAGCACTCACCAGAAACTTTTACTGGCCGAAAATGTTTACAAGCACCAAGAGCTTCATAGCCTCTTGTGACACTTGTCAATGTAACAAAACACTCCGACAATCACCCGCTGGACTATTACAACCACTACCTATACCTACCGAAAAATGGGAACAAATCAGTATGGACTTCATTGTCCAACTGCCGAAAATAACATCTGGGAAAGATGCAATAACCATCTTCATCAATCGACTCAGCAAACAAACTCACTTTGTTGCAAGCAGAACAACTGATACTGCACCAGACATAGCAAAAATATTTTTCAATAATATTTTTTGCCTACATGGACTACCACGAATTATTATCTGCGACCGAGACCCAAAGTTTACAAGCAACTTTTGGCAATTGCTATTCAAAACACTTGGAACAAAAATAGCACTCTCAACTGCATTTCACCCACAGACCGACGGACAAACAGAACACATGAATCAGACATTAGAACAAATGCTTAGAACTTACGTCAACTATTGACAGAATGATTGGGACGAACACTTAACTGCCGCCGAATTCGCATGCAATAATGCTCAGCAAAAGTCAACGAAACTATCACCATTCTTCCTAAATTATGGTTATCACCTGCTGATACCAGCAACCTTGTTACTAGAAAAAGTCGAATCAACAGTACAAGCCGTTAATGACTTCACCACATGAATAACTAATCTGCTGACCAAAGCACAAGATGCAATTCGCGAAGCACAAGCACAACAGACAAGATATGCAAACGAAAAAAGGTGTGAAGAATCATTTGAGATAGACAACATGGTCTTACTGTCCTTAAGACATATCACATTGCGACAATTATCTAATCAACCCTCAAAGAAACTTCAAAACAAGTTTCTCAGACCATTCAAGATTATTGCAAAAATATCAGCTGTTGCTTACAAACTGGACTTACCACCAACAATGAAGATTCACCCCATGTTTCATGTATCACTACTGAAATGTTACACACCAAATAATGATAATCTATTTCTGGATAGACAAGTCATACCACCTGCACCAATTTTGGTCAATGACACAGAAGAATTCGAAGTAGAAGAAATCTTAGATCAACGGATCACCAAACAAGGCAACAGATCGACACCGCAATATCTAATCAAGTGAAAAGAATACCCCTTACATGATGCTATATGGGAACCGCTTAGCAACCTGACAAATGCAGATGAAGCACTGGAAAAATATCACAAGTCCTTACAGAAATAGCGTGGATGCTATTTTCTCAGAGAGGGAAGAGTTGTAAGAGTGATATATATAAAAGGCAGTAATAAACACTTGCAGAAACATAGCAAACAACTATGCCTGCCATCAGCTGCCAAAACCAGAGGACCCAAGAGCCTTATCCGACTCAACCGCAGCAAAGAAATACTGCCAGACGATCAACCTCACTTAGACCAAACTACGAACAGATCAAGAACATAGTTGAAAATGCAATTATTAATCAATATAATGAACCACCACAACTATATACCAGAGTAACCCAAGAGGATATCATCGACATGGTAGAATTCGCAAAAAGGAATATCAGCATTCACCAATTCAACAACACTGCCGGACAATTCAGAAGCTACTATCAAATGGGATATGCCTTGCAACTAAGGTAGGAAAACCACCAAGAACTGACAGAACGAGAATCTGCCGAATACCTAGGATTAAATCCTTGGGAAAGATGCATAGCTAAAAGGACCTTCAACATATTCCAACATTGGCCATCCACATTGAAACACCTTGGCAATCTAAGCCTACGCCAATGGGAAAACTTATGGAATATAGAAGAAGAAACATTATTACTTCATCTCCTAGGAAATTACCTAGTTGACAACAACTGCATCGAAGAAACTGACACTTCCATATCTGGATCAGACACAGAAGAAGAAATCCACACCACCGAAATTATCAACACTGTGGATACCATCCACACCGCCGAAATTATCAACACTGTGGATACCATCCACACTGCCAAAATTATCAACACTGTGGATACCATCCACACTGAAGAAATTATCAACACTGTTGATATTATCAACATCGTTGATATCTTATTTAATAATGAATGGAACTTATAATTTAAATATAGTATAACTAATCATATTCCGAGCAGTAACCTGGGCAGCTACCCGTATAGCACCTCAAGAATTTTGTATAAATATCCCTCAATTCTTTATTCAATAAACTTCAGTTCAATAGCAGTACACACTCAAGATCCCTTTGAGAGCTAAAGATCTCACCCCCTTCTACACATATCAAGAGCACTAAAGACTATAAGTCTGAAATTCACAATTAATAATCTTATAAAGAAACAAAGTACTTTCGATACCTTAGAAACCTTGCAACATACTCGGAGATTCCTAAGTCCAACGCGGATTAGTATCATCAAACGCTTTCTCACAGGTGGTTTAGGAGAAACCCCCTTACAGATAGCCTTTACTGAAGTTCGATATCTATTAGAAAAACCTGCTGGAGAATTAGGAACTTCACTCTTGTCACTGTTAAAGAGATTTATTGTGACAGACTAAAATATTCTAACAGCAAAAAAAATATTCACTGTAGCCTATCTTAGGGGTCTTAGCAGATTATGCAGTAGTAGCTTGAAGGGTGATGGATTGGTAGGAAAGTGTATTAAATAGTGAATATAATGTAATAAGCTTTATTGCAAATAAACTTCTCTTTCTCTTTAATCATTGCTTAGTCCTAGACTAAGGCTTCTTCTGCAAAGTCTATTTAGACTTTGTAGGATTATCCCTTAGGTTAGCTGTAAGAAGCTTTCTTAGCTTATTGCAGTCCAAATTTTATTGATAATTATAAGTAGGTATTTATACAAATTGCTAAGTAATAAAATAATAGAATAATAAGGTAGCATGATAAGCTAAAAATAAAAGGGGGTGAAAGCTCATTCAGAATCTAAACTGTTATTCAGAATCTAAACTGTCATTCAGAATCTAGACAGTTGTTCAGAATCTAAACAGTCATTGGTCCATAGAATTATACAATTTGTGATTTGGAAATTGATAATACAAATGTAGGAATATACTACTCTAACTAAAAAATATACTAAGTAAAGTAGTGCTGCGGCATAAATACATTTTCAAGCAATTCAACATAATAAAAATTCTTTCATCACATCTCCTCCCTATGTAAGAAATTGCATCTATACATATTTTCTTATACATAACTAAATTCATGTTGTCATCATTCAGCATCCTTGGTGGTGTGAATTGGAGGGGCATCAGCTAATAAAATAAACTCCGAAATTATATGTATGTGATGCTGTAGCAAGCATAGCATAGTCACCGGGTCTTCAGTTAGATCTATTAGTTAAATTTATTAAATATAAGAAAATACTAAATAAAGAAGTGGTTCATTATGTTTCTATGAACAAATGACTTCTAGGAATATTTCAAATAAATAAAATAATAAAGGGGATAATAATAAAATATGATGCAAATAAATAAAATAAGTATCTATCAAAGATCACCAGATAAGAATAAAATACTGAACTGATAAATGAAATATATCAGAGGAAAATAGAAATAAATACATCAGGGAAAATAGAAATAAATATGTTAGAGAAAATGGAAATTGATCAAGTGCATTGCAATAATAATAAAAAGGGGGGGTAAAATTGATTAGTGTGTTATTGTTTGATGTAATAATGAATAAAATAGGAATTGATCGAAAATAAAATAAATAAAAATAATAATTGTTTGATAAATAAAATAACTGATATAACTGTGATGACTGAATAAAATAGACTCTGGGATATCAAAATATTAAAAAAAAAATATAACTGAAGACTGTACTCACTGTTCTTTTTCAAAATCTCCTAAATCTTTCATATGTCATTGTTCTTCTTACCCTCTATGCTAATTCATCCAAGTACATGTGTTCAGGTACACAGTTGTTCTGGATTCATTCAGTCATTCTAGATTTGTAGTGTTTGACTTGCTCATTTCAGTCATTCTGACTTTTTTTTCATTTTCTTTATCACAAAGATCTTGCTAGAATCTTCAAGGATCTCTCTGTATGGTGTACATGTGAGTCATGCTACTGATTTCAATAAGTAAACTCAAGATCTTACCATATGCGATGGTCATGGTACATTCCTTCATTTCTTGTATAATTTGGGTACTGTGATTTGTTTTGTTTATATCTAGGGGTAGGTCAGGTGATTCTAATATTTGTTTATTCTGAACTTGTTTTTAGATATAAGCTGATTTGTTGTCTATTTTCCTTCTAACTCTTAGGTCATTCGGGTGGATTGGGTCTTTGGTTAGATGTTCTAGCTTTCTGTATAAGCTCATTCGATACTGATAATCTGAACTGATTCATTGGTCATTCGCTAGAGTTATTAGCAGAATAAGGTGAGTGATTTGTGTATATGTACACACAGATCAGGCTGTCTGAATATTATATATATCGGTCAAACTGAATGCTACATGTGTTGGTCTTGCTGAATCTTGCTATAAAGTGTTGGTTATGAAGTCTTGAAGTGTAGGATTTATGTGTAATTCCATTTCTAAGCTTGGTGACTTGCTTTCTTTTGGTGATTCGTTTCTTGGCTGGGGAAGGTATATCATGTATCTTGCTTTTATTATCCAGATTTATCTGCTCTCTTCGACAAGGATTATCTTGCTTACTTAGGTCAGCAATGAGGTCTCTTTCTGAATGAGGTCTCTCTAGCATATGGATAAGTTCTTGGGGTCTTGCCGAGATTTGGGGGTACTCATGCTTAGGTTGCTTGAGTAGTTATTTGATGAGTATAAGAATGAGGTTACCTACTGCTTCTGTCTTACAACTTCAAAAGTCTTCTAATTTACATACTACTCCTTTCTCCTATACTTCTATTATAACTTCACAGTATCAACAATATCCAGTTACTTCTGTCCTTAGCAAGTATTGCTGGGATAATGATAATAAGGTTATTTGCAAAACTCCTCCTACTAGTCATCATTCTCGAATTGTGGCAGATGGCGACAATGAGATTATTCGTGAAACTCCTCTGGGTTTTTGGAATGTAGATTCTGATGATGATAAGTATTCTCCCTTATATTAATGGGTTGGTGAGTATCTGATCAATTAGAAGTTTGCTTAATCACTAATGATTTCTTTTCTTATGACTTTGCTATGTATTTTAATCTTCTAGCACCTCTGGCTACTTCTCCAAGCTGGGAAGGCAGCAACGATTCTTAGTATTATAAACCAGGATTGACTTCTAGTCCTATGGCAAGTCCTCTCTCTAAAGAGGTCAATGCAGCTATTGCAGTGAGCCTTGATTTCGATGATGATGTACTCTCAGTTGATGAGGGTTTTAATATGGATGCAACACTATATCCTGGTAGGTACTGCAGTAGGTGGGAATCTTCCTGAAGTATTTTCATTTACTGATGGTTTTCTTCTACTATATTTTTCTTATATAATTAGAACTATCTCAAAATCTGGTGACTTCTGAAGGATATTCGGATTCTTTTAGGGTTGATGATCAAGTCTTGGATTTGAGCATCCTGGTCTCAACTCCTGGATCATTGAGTTCTGTACCTTCAGGGTCATCAGATAAGGAGAATGAGCCTCCTGAAGTTGATGATAGGTAAGTATCTTCTTCTTCAATAATTTCATCAGGATTGAGAATTCCTATTAATTTTCTATACAAATCTCTTCATCAGGGACAAGAGCAAAGTCCCTGGGTTACCAGCAGGTTCTTCTAATGGATATCAGACTCCAGTAAGGGCTATCTGCTGGTATGCTCCAGAGAGTCCATCTCTTGTTCATGCTCTTCTATCTGATTCTGCTATTATTCTATTTGATTCTGATAAGGAGAGTGATGAGTTCCTAGAGGTTGATCAAGTTAGTCACTCATTCAAGTAAGTAATATGATTCTGCTGTATTTTTCGAAAGAGAGATTTTCTAATAAATTCTTATAGGATTCTTATAATTAATAAATGTTCAATAATTGTTCTTCTTCCATCTAGGAGTCAACTTAAGTAGATGGCCATTGCTTGCTTTGTCTTTCTCTAAGGGTTTCCACAAGGTAAATCATCTATCTATCTAGCAATTGTTTGAGTATTTAATGTCTTTTCCAGTGTCTATTCACTCCATTCAGGCTTATCATATCTGGGACCTGATCTAGTTAGTGATCCGAGGATATATGTTCTGTCAAACTACATGCTGAATATCTCTTAATGCTGATAAATATCTTTCTCCTGTGATTGTAGGTCCAATCATTGTTTGATCATTTTATTCTTCCTCCAGGGTGGGTATCAGTAGTCCTTATGGTCATTTCCTATAGTGTATACCAGGGGGGTACTAGCTTTGAGGTAGTTATAATTTTTCATCAGTTCAGTCAAGTGCTGATTTGGTGATAAAAGTCTGTTTAACTAATGTTTCATAAATGTCTTTTCTCAAGGTTGCTTGTCTTTCAAAGTTCACCTGCTTTTGAATTTGTTTACTTCTTTGTTGCTATAGAGTCTTTCACCAAGAGTTTCAGCAAGCTCTTGTCAAGCAATATAGATGATAGAAATCTGATCAATGATCCAATGATTTCCTACCAGTCAGCACTAATTGTGACAGACTAAAATATTCTAACAGCAAAAAAAATATTCACTATAGCCTATCTTAGGGATCTTAGCAGATTATATGGTAGCAGCTTAAAGAGTAGTGGACTGGTAGGAAAGTATATTAAATAGTGAATGTAATGTAATAAGCTTTGTTACAAATAAACTTCTCTTTCTCTCTAACTATTGCTTAGTCCTAGACTAAGGCTTCTTCTGCAAAGTCTATTTAGACTTTGCAGGATTATCTCTCAGATTGTCTGTAAGAAGCTTTCTTAGCTTGTTGCAGTCTGAATTTTATTGATAATTGCAAGCAGGTATTAATACAAATTGCTAAGTAATAAAATAATAGAATAATAAGGTGGCATAATGAGCTAAAAATAAAAGGGGATGAATGCTCGTTCAGAATCTAAACTGTTGTTTAGAATCTAAACTGTCATTCAGAATCTAGATAGTTATTCAGAATCTAAATAGTTATTGGTCTATGGAATTATACAATTTACGATTTAGAAATTGATAATACAAATATAGGAATATACTACTCTAACTAAGAAATATACTAAGTAAAGTAGTGCTGCGGCACAAATACGTTTTTGAGCAATTCAATGTAATAAAAATTCTTTCATCATATTATATAAAAAATTAATAGGAATTCTCAATCTTAACAAAATCAGTAAAGTAGATATTTATCTACCAATAACTTTAGAAGGCTTGTTCTCCTTATCTGATGACTCTAAAGGTACAAGACTTCCCACTGGAGTTGAGACTAGGATGCTCAAATTCAAGACTTGACCAACCCTAAAAGAATTCAAGTATTCCTCAGAAGTTGCCAAATTTTAAGACAGTTCTAATTATATAAGAAAAACATAATAGAAGAAAACTATCAGTAAATAAAAATACTTTAAGAAGATCTCTACCTACTGTATCTACTAGAATATAGTGTTACATCTGCATCAAAGCCTTCATCAACTGGGAGTATACCATCATTGTTATCAAAACTAGAGCCCTCAAGCTCGAGACTCACTGCAATAGCTGCTTCAATCTTTTCTTCCTCCTCTTCTTTATATTTAAAATCTGGACTCACCACAAGACTAGAAGTCAAGTCTGGTTTGTAATACTAGGCTGCTTTATCCCAAAAATCTAAAAAAGTTTCATAGATGACCTCGCCATCCTCAAAAGTAGCCAGAGATACTAAAAGTTTAAATTATATAGCAAAATCATAGGAAAAGAAATCAGTAATGATCAAAGATACTTCTAGTTAATCAGATAGATATCTCACACCTTAAATCATTTACTTACTAACCTATCGATGCTTGGGAGGATAGTCAATATCCTCAGAATCTATATCTCAAAAACATTGACTTAAAGGAGTTTCATAGATGATCTCCTTATTATCCCAGCAATGCTTGCCAAGGATAGAAGTAACTGGATATTATTAGTACTATAAAGTCATAATATAAGTATAGAAGAAAGGAGTAGTATATAAATTAGAAGACTTTTTAAAGTTGTAAGAAAGACAGATGTCAGAACTGTTGAAATAATTGATCTTCGAATGTGTGTTTTAGAGTAAAAGAGCGCACTGGCTTATGAAGCCAATATGCGTGTATTTATTAATGCTTAATTATGATTGGTCGATACAAAACAAAGATTGTCTAAGCCACAATTGAGTGATGTAATGATCGATCATTGATGGGAGAGATATAATAAGCTAATAATTTCAACACTCCCTCTGCTTAATATATCTCAATAAAAATAAATAAATAAAAAATAAAAATAAAAGAATAAAAATAAAATGTTCAACTGTACGTCACGAATGGCATCCATTAAGTACATTTACTGCAAATAATTATATATAAAATACTACTTGAGTGATAAGAATGATGTGGTAAAGGAAATAGAAATTTTGAAAAAAAAGTTAGTTACATAAGCCCATTTTTGTGATCGACATTTCAAGTCTTGGTCGTGCAAGTGGCTTAGTTAATGCATCAGTGATCATTTCATCTGTCACCATATAAATGATATCTATTACCTTTGATTCAACTTTCTCTTAAATAAAGTGGTGCTGAATGTCGATATGCTTTAATCGAGCATAATTAATTGGATTTTTGGCGAGGGCAATTGCTGATTGGTTATCTTCAAATAAGGTTGTTGCACAATTAGGCAAATATCCTAGCTCATCCAATAGGGTATGTAGCCAAATAGCTTCTTTCATCATATGTGCTAATGCCATATATTCTGCCTCAGTTATTGATAGGGCAATGGTTGATTGGCGTTTGCTTGACCAGCTGATGGCTCCTCCTGATAGGTTGAAAATATAGCCCATGGTTGATCGTTATGTGTTAATGTCTCCTCCCCAGTTGGTATCGCTGAAACTGATCAGTCTTAAATCCTGATCGCATCCAAGGCACAGCTTATAATTGGCTGTTCCTTTAATATATCTTAATAATCATTTGAGGGCATGGTGATGTTCTTGCATTGGATTGGCCAAAAATTGACTGATGATGCTAACAGCAGTAGCTAGATCAGGTCTCGTCCTGATCATCAGGTACATTATGCTACTGATCATTTGTCTGAATAGACTTTGGTCTGCGGATTTTCCCCCTTCAGCTTTGAGTTGAATGGATGGATCAAAGGGTGTACTGATTGGCTTGGCATCCATCATGTTAAACCTTGTAATGATTTGATTGGCAAAGTGGCTTTGATCAATTGTAATCGTATGTGTTTTTTGATCGCATATGACTCGAATACCCAAAAAATGTTTAATTTCGCCACAGTCCATTATATCAAATGCGTTGCTAAGTTCTGCCTTGAATTTGTTCATTGTTTCCATCAAATTAGCCAGAATTAGTAGATCGTCGACATATATGGCAATAATTATCAGCGATTGATCTTCTTGTCTCCTTCTTAGATAAATGCTATGATCTGATTGTAGTCTTGTAAAATTTGATTAGCTGAGGTAGTTGTCAATCTTCTGATTCCACATATGAGGTGATTGCTTTAGTCTATATAGTGATCGATTGAGCTTATATACAGCTCTCAGTGACAGCTCCGATTGGTCGATTCCTTCAGGTACCATCATGTAGATCTCTTTATCAAGATCGCCATTCAGGAACACAGTTTTTACATCCATTTGGTGAATTTCTAAGTTTAGGGTTGCTCCGATTGATAAAAGTGCCCTGATTAACGTAAATTTTGCCATAGCAGCAAATGTTTCATTGTAATCAATTCCTTACTGTTGTGAATATCCCTTAGCCACTAATCTCACTTTGTACCTGGCAACCGATCCATCAGTGTTGAGCTTCTTTTTAAAAACCCATCTGCATCCAATCGGCTTGCATCCCGCAGGCACCTCAGGTACAATCGTCCACATGTTATTATTCTTAAGTGATTTAAGCTCTTGATTGATTGCTTCCTCCTAAAGCTTTGTGTCAGGCAGAGAAATTGCCTCCTTGTAGGTCATTGGGTCATCAGTCGATTCAATTAAATTAGCTTCTGATATGCGATCTTGCCAAATTTGTAGAGCTTCAGTGTCGATCAATTGTTTGATTGGCTCCCAGGTGTTGTCATCATCATCATAGTCTAGCTATTTAACCAGATATTGTCTTTTTTCATCAATCTTGTATTCTCCAATGATCGCTTCAATAACATATTCTTGATCTTCTGGGTTGACGATTGTTAGGGATTTTAATATAATAGATTTATCAAATGTGACATCACGGCTGATCTCTATCCTTCTATTGGTTGGATCCTAGAGCCTATATGCCTTTTTTTCATCATGATAGCCAATCATTTTAAGCTTTTTGGATTGGGGTGCTAGTTTCGACCTTTTTCCCTTGCAAATATATATATACGTGTCAGCCCATATGACACACAAGTTACTGATATCAGGCTTGTAACCATGCCATAATTCAAATGGTGAAGCACTCTCCTTATTGGCTCGCATTGGCAATCGGTTACATAAATATGTAGCACTTGTAGCAAGTTCTACCCAAAGTTCGTCAGGTATGCCAGCAGTAATTTTAACTGCCTGGATTGACTCCATCAATGTCCGGTTATATCATTCGGCTATACCGTTTTGTTGCAGCGTGTCCGGCATTGTCATTTCGTGATAAATTCCATTTTTGATTAAAAATTCGCGCATCTCGGTGTTTACATACTCTCCTCCTTCATCTGATCGGAGAATCTTGAGTTTTCGGCCCGATTGTATCTCAGTGAATACCTTGAATGTCCAGAATTGATCAAATGTATCACTTTTATTGTCAATAAAATATGTTGTGACATAGTGAGTGGCATTATCAATGAATGTTAATATATATTTTGCTCCATTGACTGATGGCATGGGCATTGGCCCGTACAGATCTGTGTGCACCCTTCTGATAGGCTCCATCGATCAATTTTTTGTATATCCGAATAGCTTGTGGTATAACTTCACATGTTCACACCTGGTGTATATTTCGATTTGTCCGGTTGATAGCTACATATCTCCAAGCCCTGTGACAAATTTGTTGATTGATTGCAGAGTATTTCAGCCCGGATAGTCTAGCCGGTGATGCCATAGTGTGTAGTCATCAATCTTGGAATTGGTAATATTTATAATCTTGGAATTGGCGATGTTTACTTCTAGCTCTAGCTCTAGTGATGTCAATAAATGAAATAGGTCACCATCAGCCTGTCTGATTTTGACTTCTTCGTAATCTATGCCAATTTTAATTACTGATCCGTCGCTCTTGAAGGTTATGTCATTTCCGTCACGTGTCAACGCTCACACAGATATTAAATTTCTGGTAATCTCCAGTATATATAAGACGTCCCATAATTTCAGCTCATCATCAAGCTCAATTATCCCAACGTGTATCATGTGTAATTTCTCATTCCCTGCACACGTGACTAAGCCATTGTGCTCAGCCACTGTCTCGAAAATCTCCAATTGATTGAATATATGTTGCGTGGCACCTGAATCAATGATAGCGCTAATCGCCAGATTTGCTTCGGCTCTCGGTTTAGCCTTTTCTTTTTCTTTTTCTGTTTTTACCCAATTATTGAATTTGTTGCATTAAAATATTCTGTGTTCTCTCTTACAGATGTAACATTTCCGAAGGTGTTCCCAAAAATTCCCGCCTCAATAGGCTCCGTAATCACTGCCTTGGTCACCTCTGTCATTATGACCTCCTCGATTGTTTCCATTATCGTTATTATAGCCTCGGCTTTATCTGGCACTTCCGCTTCGATTGTCGTGACCGCCGCCTCAGTAGCCACCTCAGTCTGTCACGTAGGCTTTGTCACACCTTTATTTACTATCTGGGTCGAACCTGATGCATGCGAGTTGTAAAGCCTTCAGCATTGTTGGCATATTCTCCTGCGCAAGTATTAATTCTCAGTACCTGGGGCTTAGACCCCAGAGATATTGCGGTATAGCTTCTGTGTCGGTCATATCTTCGATTTGCGCCATAATCTGGTTGAATGCATTATTATAATCTTCGATCGATCCTTTTTGCTTCATTATCACAAGCTTATCGCACATTCATAATAATTGTTCTATTGGTGTGTATTTTTGCATCATAGCCTCTTTAAGCTTATTCTATGAATCAAATTCTCCTGATGTGTTCATATGCCTCTATAGCCACATTCTAGCATTGCCTGTAATCTTACTGATCGCTGCGTTGACTTCCTCCTTTTGTACTGATAGATTGGCACTGGTGATAAATTGCTCTATGGCATCAAAGTAATCGAACAATCTGGGTGCGCCACCTGACCTATCGAATTTGTTGATCGATCTCAGGTACTTCTTCGCCAGATCATTAAGCTTTGTTGATATTGTTGGTGATGGTGATGATGATTGTGGCATGTTGTCTTCTGTAGCTGTGTTCTGATTGGTTGGCGCACTAGGTGATGCGTTTGTTTTATCGATTTTTGCCATCAATTCGCCTATTAGGGTTGTCAGCGTGTCTAATTTATCTTCCTGATTTCTGATTATTATAGCCATCTGTTCCTGTTGATCAAGGCTAAATGCAATATTACTCTGATGGTTGCCATCCAATCCTTCATCGTCATTATCAGGGGGTTGATATCTGTTGTCTGTTTTTGATTTAGACTGCAATCTTATTGATCTTGTTGCTGACAACGATGATGTGTATAGGTTATCCATTTCGTTACATCATTAAATGCTATATCGTTATGTGTTGTTTATCGCATTGCTTTATCGTAGTATCATTTGTCGTGTTGTTTATCATGTTGTTTGATGCATTGTTTACAATTTTAAATAAATGCTTACTGTAATCATAGTTGTAACTACTATAATTGCATAGATGATTGCATAGATCTCAGGTTGTCGAGCTGCAATTCGAGCGGCTCAGGGCTTATAACCTGTTGAAATAATTGATCTTTGAATGTGTATTTTGGAGTAAAAGAGCATACTGGCTTATGAAGCCAATATGCATGTATTTATTAATACTAAATTATGATTAGTCGATACAAAACAAAGATCGTCTAAGCTACAATTGAGTGATGTAACGATTGATCATTGATAGGAGAGATATAATAAGCTAATAATTTCAACAAGAACCCTACTCTTATATCTACTGAAATCATGTGCAAGAATAACCCAAAAATAACTACCCAAGTAACCTAAGTATGAGTACCTCTGAATCTCAGTAAGACCTCAAGAACTTACCTATGCACTAGAGAGACTTTATTCAGAAAGATACCTCATAACTGACCCAAGCAGACAACCCTTGTCAAAGAGAACAGATGAATTTAGATAATAAAAGCAAGATACATAACAAGATCTAGCCAGCCAAGAAACAAATTGCTGAAAGAAAGCAAGTTACTAAGCTTAGAAATGGAATTATGTGTGAATTCCATACCCTAACACTTCATAGTAAAATTCTAACTAATATGCAGTATTTAGTCTGACTGGTATGCACACATATTGTGGCGGACTAAAATATATTAACGGCGAAATACTCGGAATTGAGTAAGTGCAGAAAATACGTTTCAGGGGTCTTAGCGGTTTATGCGGTAGCGTCTTAAAAAGGGTGTCGTTGTAGGTGTTAACTAGCAAGAATTAAGTGTGATCGATCGAATAAAGTGTATCTGTTAGAATCTCGAAACTATCCAATTGCTTACTCCTTGAGTAAGGCTTCAGTATCCCTTGGGTTGTCTGTTTGTAAGCTTCCTTAGCTTGTTGCAGTCCGAATTTTATTGATAATTGCGAGCGGGGT